>PVKZ01000679.1:406685-660125 GCA_004027375.1 Macroglossus sobrinus | reverse complement strand
AGAGAAGAGAAGAGAAGAGAAGAGAAGAGAAGAGAAGAGAAGAGAAGAGAAGAGAAGAGAAGAGAAGAGAAGAGAAGAGAAGAGAAGAGAAGAGAAGAGAAGAGAAAAATTTTTTGGCCAGAGCAACTTTCACCAGGCCCAGAGCCATGTCTCTTTTCAAAGACCAATTCAGGAAAGTGGGACAACGCATCAACATCATTCTTGTTTTGCTTGCTGAGGCTTAAATTTTTCTTCTGTTTGGGGGTAAGGAATCAAGCAGAGAAAGAGAACTAATACAAAGAAGAATGCAATGAATATGTTTTGAACAACAGACATCTGGCCTTCTCTTTCCTCCTTCCCTTACTATGGAAAATATGTCATCCTTTGACAAATAGTCAAAGCTTGTTGCCATAGATTGCTTTCTTTTTAGAAAATAACCATCTTTGTGGTTTTAAAAATCTTTTGTCGACCCAAAATCATTCCCATTGTTTTTTTTTTTGAAGCGTAGCAGATAATTTTGTAATTTCATTCATTTAGTGATCTCAAAAGATTTGTGAGGAATGAGACTTCTTACAAGGCCTATGAGATGCAAGATGCCAGTCTTGAGCTCCCTCTCCAGACTCACCTCTTCTTCACCTTCTCCTTCCAACCAGCCAACCTGCAGACCCCTAAACACATGGACCGTTCCCTGTAATCTCTACACCTTTGCTACTTTCTGTGATGCCTCTTCAACCCCATACAGTTTGCCTGTCAAACTTGTAATCACTTATGTTTTGAATCTAATCTTTACACACTTAGGAATCTCTTCATGATCACTACAGGATTCATTTTCATAAAGTGCACCTCTATTATAGCACTTCTTATAATGAAAGGCAATTACTTTACATAATAATAATAGCCAACATTTTTAAAGCATTTAACATGGTAGGAGCTCTTGTATATTTGACATGCATTATCTCTGCTCCTATTAAACATGAAGTTTTACAGATGTGGAAACCGAGGCTTAGAGGAATTACATGCTTTGCCTGTCATCTTACAGCCTGTGTGTCTGGAGCTCAGTATAAACCCATTTTCTTTTGGACCACAAACTAAGCTATCAGTCACCACCTTACGATGCCATTCCATTTACCATTCCCACCTAACAATAAGCTCCCTTACATCAGGCACACATTTAATTCCTTTTGGTATTCCTAGTGTCAAGCATAGTACTGTATATGTAACAGCTGTGTCAAGATGCTGAAAGAGTAAATGAAATTAATGAATCATTGCAGCAAAGATCGAATAGTAAGAATTCTATCTCAAAGGCTGAGAGAGGAAGTCTTAAGAAGCAGCTGACAAATTTGTTTGGTCCAGCCCAATATCCTCCTCACCCCACTTAACTGATTTTTCCCTTGTTCTCTGTACTTCAGTCTAAAAAAGCTCCTTCATGTCCACTTTCCAAGAATTGCTGGTACAGCTGCCCTAATTACACTGCATGTTCTTCTTCTCCACTCACCATACTTGCCAAGCCCTTTCTCTTTGTCATTCATACAGCTTGTGCAATCCAAACTCCTTGACAACCATACTTCCCTGGACTAACCAGACAAGGGGAAAACTACACAAACTAAAAGCTATTCAGTGCCAAGTCCGTGAGGGGCAGAGCATGAACCGGTCAGATGTAAGGGCTGGGGAGTCACACTTCTGTTCATTCAGTGGTGCTGACACCTGCTCCCTGCAGCATCTAGAGAAAGGGGCTAAAGGTCTCTACATGGCAATCTTTTCAAGTGCCCATCTCCTAGGGTGGGTCTCAGAACTCATAACTCTAAAGCTTAGGATTTGGTACAGTATAAACACTCAAGAAACATTAGCTAATATTTATTAATAAAACAGAAAATGAAACGTAACCATGTGTGAACAAGTGATCAAGCAGGAGATATTTTTTACCCCTTCTCCAGGTCTCAAGACCCAATTTTCAGGGATCTTATGAAGAACATAAATTTAACAACATCCGTGGGTGCCACCATTGTCAGGGAGTCTTCTGTGAAATGACATTGAAATTTGGGAACAGGAGGCAAAAACTATGGTCCTCCATCTATTGAACCAGGTAGCAGCTACACACCCTATGATTTTTGGCAAGAATTTTAATTCAAGGGCAACTGTTCAGAAAACAACAAGCCATTCCTGTTTTATGAAAATGGCTCATAAACACTTGGGCTGTACAACCTCTGAACTAAAGCATATCAGGTCTCCAGTGACTATTGTTCATAAAACTTATTAGTTGCAAGGTGGGGACTCTTAACAAGTATTGAGTCTCCAGGAAAATTAATGATGATTTCTTCAAAGGTGGACAGAGTGAGTGAGGGGAGAGGGGAGAGGGAACAGGCTCCAACAAGGAGCAGGGAACCATGCAGAGACAAGGGGGAAGATAATGTTGCCCAACATTTTTTCAACTTGCCCTGTAGAAATATAGTGTATAATATTTTGAATGGAAAATTCCTGGAAAATGTCTATCAAAAGAGCAAAGCTTTCTTTTCTTTTCCTATTTACCCCCCAACCCTCCTCTGGTATCACAAAAGAGGGATGCTGTTATTCTGTCAGTGCAATGCTCAAGTCCCACCAGAATTTACAGACAGAGAGTTCTTGCTGAGAGTCTGGTGGTTAAACCAATGTCGAGCTTGAAAGTGGCATTAAAGATTCTGTAGATCATTTTCTCTAAGTAGAAAACAAACAACAGGGGGAGAAGGGGTGGGTTCCAGACAACTTTTGTTTTGTAACTTCCATTCAACTTAAAAAAATAATACTACTACTAACAAAATTTGTGAACTTTGTGTTTTTCTCCGGAATCCCACCAAATTATTTCTCCCAAGGGATAATTACTATCCTGAATTTGGTGCTTATTATTTCTATACATTCTTTATACTTTTGTTACATATGTGTGTATCTCCAAGTGACACATAGCATTACTTTGCCTGTGTTTAAACTTTATATAAGTGGTATTCTGATATGTGTTTCTATATATTTTTTTGCTGCATATCCAAAAAAAGATTTAAAAGTTTGCTTATATTAAAATTTAAAATGTCCAAATTATCAAAAGAGATCGATCCCAAAGGCAGAAGTAACAAACCTCAGATGCAGAAAATATATTTGTAAAACTCATAACTGATAAAGAATCGCCATCCAGACACTAAGCTCATAATTTAGGCCAGGTTAAAACTTGAATCTTTAGCATTCACTTTTCAGGCCTCTGTACAAATGCAGCCTACATGTTAAAGTCTCGGTCATCAGCGCTGGACCCACACAGCCTTCCTGCCACAACACAGCTGCTCAGGGAATGTGAACAGCTCAGAAACTGAGATCCAGTTCAGAGAACATGTTTGGAGACCACCGGAAAATGTGCTGTAAAATCCAACTTCTCCAGCCCGACCTAGATCAGACAGTGAACTGACAGAAAAGAAATGAAAAGAATAGCTGTGGTGATAGTGAGTAACTGGTGGTGACCAATAAGCTTATAAGCTTAGAAAAAAAGCTTAAAAAGTAAAACTGAAAAGCCAGCTGAGGTAACAACCAGAGTCCCCAGTATCATGGAATTTGAGGCCATGAGCTGGCCCATTGTAGAAGGCTGAATGGTGGCACTCTAAAAGATATATCCACATTCTACCCACCCATATTCTGTCAGAAAGCCAACTATTTTCTCATTGGGTTTTTTTTTGTTTGTTTGTTTTGCGTTATTTTATTTTTGACTAGGCTAATTCTAGTATTTAACCCCTGGACCTGCTGGAACCTCTAAATGTGACTTTATTTGTGACCTTATTTGCGAAAAGAGTCTGCAGATGTAATTAAATTAAAGTTCTCAAGATGATTATCCAGATGGGCCCTAAATCCAACAGCAAGTGTCTAACAGGAGACAAAAGAGGAGACATGGAAGAAGAAAAGACATGTGCGAAGAGCAGCAGAGGTTGGAATGATACAGACAATGGCAAAGAACACCTGGAGCCACCAGAAACTGAAAGAGGCAGAGAAGGGTTCTCCTCCAAAGCCCTGTTGACACCCTGACTTTGGATTCCAGCCTGTAGAATTGTGAGAGATAAATAAGTTTATCTAGTTAGCTAGCTAGCTCTCTTTATTTATTTATTTATTTATTTATTTATTTATTTATTTATTAATAATCTGTAACAGTCCTGGGAACTAATACACCTATATTCTATCAGAAAGCCAACTACAGTCTCATTATCTGGGATTTTTTTTTTTTTGATTAGGTCATTTCCGGTATATAAAGCGAGGGAGCCGCCTCTGTTCTCTATCAATCTCTGCACCTGCTGAGCTATCTGAGTCTGCTACGGGCACATTTCAGTCTCTCAAACCTCACACCCAATGGCTAGATATTCCAACATTAATTTAATCGGGGCCCACAACTAAAAAATTTGTAGGCTAATTTTTCTAGTTCAATGTTAAATGGACATATGTGCAGAGTTACTAATTCAAAATAAAAAAGATACGACTGTATGACTAGAGATTAAATAGGTCAGCAGTGGAAAAATGATTAAGCTAAATCAATAAGAATGAAAAAGGATGTGCTTGTCAACAGAAACAGTGCAGGCTGCACTAATAAGAATGTAATGAATGAGAGCAAAGGAGGCAGCAGGTTGGGTCTACTCTGCCTGATGCCATTCCTGGAAACAACCCCATGCTGAGAGCAATCTGCAGACTTGAACTCATCCAAGAGAGGGCAACAAGGGCTCTAGTATGTAGGAGTAATGGTGAGGAAGGGCAGATTGAAGACTTCATTCTCAGCTTGAAGAAAATCTTTAGAATGAATGTGATGAGGAATCCATGCCTTCAAATGACTGTCATAGGAATTAGACATAGGAATTGGGTTCTGGGTATAGGGGGAAGAGGATAAACCTGCAAGAGACTAACAAGAAGTAGCCAGGGAAGGAGGGAGAAAAACCAAGTGTCACAGAAGCCAAGGGACAGCTCCTGGCCTGGCAGTGCTAGTGTGGAAAGACACCCATGACAACAAGTGGACTGATAGTCACTGTGGTAACACAAACTGAAATACAAAGAGGGAGATATAGGACTTTTCTAGAAAGGAAGAGTGTTTGAACGCTCCCACATATACATTCTGTGCCTTGTCACATATCTATATGGCCTTGATTTTGGCTTATCTGGAAAAATAACCCAATATACCTACACTCTCCTTCACTCAGTGGCTCCTAAGTGGTCGTCTACTGCTGCTTATGGCAGGTAAACAAAGTCCCTCTGGGCCATCAGGTGAGGAAAATAAGGCCAAGGCAGTAAGTTCCTCAACCAAAAGAATGCCCTTCATTTTGAAACAACATCCTTCCTACATGTTATTTTTTTTTTCTGAGTGTTTAAATGCTCTGTCTTTTTTGAAACCATGATCTTACTTGGAAACTGACTTTTTAAAGTGTCTGATTGGGCAAAATAAAATTCAACAACCCCATTTGTGATTTTTTAAAAAAATTTCTTCTGGGAAATCCAACAATCTGGAAGCCTAGCGTCTAGATTATAATAGAAGAAAAAATAAGATAATTTTTTTAAATTCAAAGACAGAAACCTAAAATTATTGTTGGAGAGCACTTTTTCCTAAAAAATTACTTATTGTTTGAAAAGATTTTAAATTTCATAAGATGTGTACATTTTAGATATGGAATCAAATAAATTAGAAGACTTGTACTCATTTAGTTAACAGCTTTTATGTTTAGTGTTTCAGCTGAGATTATTCCAGATTAACAGAGGAGGGTGTCACCTCCTCCCTGCTTACTTTGGACCACACACAGGGCTGTCTTTACAGCGTGGTGCGCTCACGGCAACTCTCTCAGGCAGGCTCTCGCATTCACCTTACAGTGCAGAAGAGGAATCTGAGAGTTCGGAGAATGAAAGGATTAAGTTCTGTCTCGTAATAACAACAACCATAGTACAAGCAGTTTCTCCAAATAACTACATTTCTTTCTCACTGGCACATCCACTTTCCTGTGATGTTACCGTTGACCACGAGGGGGAAGTATAGACTCATTTTTATGTGTATTCATTTTAAATCACCAGTTTTACCTATTCTCGGATTAGTTAAAACCATTCAAGTGCAAAAATATATAACAATTTTTTTCAGCGCGTACGTTTCCATCCATAATATGATGCAGCTGCAGTGAAGAGCCATAATAGGAAAAGTATGCAGAACTGAGTAGTGCACTAAAACGTGCGTTTTCATCTTAAAACCATTATACATGTGTGGATGCGGGTTTCCCACGAGAAGGAGCAGAATGATTCCAGGGTCTTTAAAAGACCCAGCAAGTGACTATTCCACTTGGTACTTACTCTTAACGACGAGGCCCAAGTTTAACATTTGTATAAAATGGAGATAATTATTATAACCTTCTAGACCTATCTCACACAGGATAGTTGTCGGTTCAAACGAATCTCTCTGGCCCTTCTTTGAACTAACGACTTCTCCCCCCAAATCCTCTCAGAACTAAATGAACCAAAATAGCTAAAACGGAGCCTTAAAGTGGAGCTAGAAAGTCAATCAGAACGCCAGCTGGTGTCAGTTTGGCACAGTGAGGTCTTCTGGACTTTCCCTCCTGCCGTAAGCGCATCCTGGAACTCACCCCGCCCCTGCCTTGTTACGTCACAGTGGCCACCCACGACTTGGCCAATCGTTTTTTAATTCGCCGTCCATTATGTTAAACTGCCAATTCTTATAGTTTATTCTTTTTTTGCCTTGATAAACTCCAGCTTTCTTGGTTCTCATTCAATTGCTCTTTAGGTTGATAACCTGAATCAGTGTTTCCCAGCCTGTAGCTCCTTTTGTTCAGCTAAATGCTCTTTATTCTTTATTACAGCTTCAATTTCATTTGAGTCAACAACTGTAACTGCTTGTAAATGTGACCCAATGACACAGCAAGAAGCTAGCTAGACATCTGTGTCTTGTTAGTAAGGTAGTTGTAACTTCCTAGAGCTACTTTCTGGAAAGGCTGCAATACGATAGTGTTGCAGAATTGCTACAAGGGATCTGAGGATCCATCAATGGCCCACAGACAGAAGTGGTGGCCGTGTGTGCGCGCACGCGCAGGCCCCTGAGGTTGTTTGGTTGGCGAGCAGACCCAGCCTATACACTTTCCTGCTTTCCCTCCAGTAGGGTTCTGGCTCTAGAAAGACCTCCTCTACCTACCGCTTTCTTGAAGGCTTCAGAGGAACTGGTCCAACTCCAGGAAAGTACGTTTTATTGCTCTCCATGGCTGCCTTCATGGAGGGACCATGTTGCCATGAAGAAATTAGAACGATGTAGTGGGGTCATGTCACGGTGGCAGGGCCATGTCAGAAAAGGAGGGCAGGGGCCTGGCTCTGCACGGTGTCCAGGGCGGGTGTAGAGAAAGAGACTCGCCATGGCGGGGGGCGGGGGAGTGTCTTTGAGGAAATGAAGGAGGGAAATCTCCTGCCATCCCTTCCACAGGACCCAGTCCAGCACCATCGCCACTTGGGGGCCTGGGAGACTCCTGCAGCCTCTTCGAGGACATTCCACTGGTCTTAAATCTGTGACCAGCTTGGCTGTGTGCCACCTGATGTTTGCTCTCCTTCCTTCCCTGCCTCACTGCTTATTTCCCACTTTTGTTCTACCGGGAGCACAGTTACCTATAAGGTGTTTAGCATGCATGCTTTTGCTTCAAGCTCTATTTCCTTGGGGATCTAAGTAAGACAGTGTTTTGTTATTTCAGAATTCGAAATATTCAAGAAGGCGCGTAACTCTAACCTTCATATTCATGACCAGTGACTTAAACCACTTTAGCTCAAAGGCAGAAAAGTAACCTCAAGCTTAATATGTGCTGGCTAAGGGTTTGCCGCAACTTATCAAAGGACCACTAGGTGGAGCGCTAACTCCATCATTTTTTGACTGAGACACGCTGTAGAAAGCTCAGAAATTTGGCTTCCTTAGATTCAGTCATTTTTCCATTGAATGCTGTGGTTAAGGCTGGAGCTGCAGAGTTCCCAAAATATCAGAAATAGTGGTTATGTAAACATATAATAGAGTGTGGAAACATCCATTGACAGATGTATTTACCGCTCTCAAAAGCGGGTTTCAAATGACTTTTATTTTCTTATACTTGATAACATTTATTACTTTTTTCAAAAAAAAAAATTTCAAGTTAAAATTCACATTACACAAAATGAGCAATTTTAAAGTGAACAATTTAGTAACATTTAGTGTACTTATACTGTTGTGCAATAATTATCTTTATCTAGTTCCAAAATATTTCCATTATTCTAAACGAAAACCCCTTACCCCTTAAGCAATTTCTCTATGTTCCTCCTTACCCCAGCCCCTAGCAACCAACCAATCTTCATAAAACAGATTTATCTATTCTGGATATTTTGCATAAATTGAATCACACATATGTGATATTTTGTGCCTAGCTTCTTTCACTTAGCATAATGTTTTCAAGATTTATTCATGCTGTAATAGGTAGCAGTACTTAACTCCTTTTTATAGCTAAATAATATCCTTTTATACAGATATACCAGTTTTTTAAATTTTTCAGGACTTTTGAGCAATTTCTACTTTTGAGCTATTGTAAATGGTGCTCTTATAAATGTGCATGTGTGTGCATGTACTTTTTGAATACCTGTTTTCAATGCTAGGAGTTTAATTGCTGAGCCATATGATAATTTTATGTTTAAACTTTTTGAGGAACTGCCAAACTCTCTTTCACAGCAGCTGAAGGAACGAACCATTTTACATTCCTACAGCAATATTAGAAGAGTGCAATTTCTCTATATCTTCACCAACACTTGCTATTGTCTTTTTAAAATTATTATTATAGACATCTTTGTATCAAGTAGTACCTAACTGAGGTTTTGATTTTCCAAATGATTAATGATATTAAACATTGTTTTTATGAACTTGTTGGCCTCTTGTATATCTTCTATGAGGAAATATTCACGTCCTTTGTCCATTTGAAAATATTGCATTGTTTGACCTTTTATTGTTGAGTTATAAAAATTTTTTTTAGATATTCTGGTTTCCAGACCCTTAAGCTATATATAATTTACAAATATTTTCTCACAATCTGTAGGTTATCCTTTCATTTTCCTGATAATATCCTTTGATGCACAACAGTTTTTAATTTTCGTTCAGGTCAAATGTATGCCGCTTTTGTCGCTCATGCTGTTGGTGTTATATGCGTTGCCAGACCCAGTGTCACGAAGATGTGCCCCTATTATTTCTCCAAAGAGTGTAATGATTTTAGCCCTTCTATTTAAGTAATTAATGCATTTTGGCTTAATTTGGGTATATAGTGTGAGGTAGGGGTACAGCTTTATTCTTTTGCTTGTCTCAATTCCATTTGCTAAAGAGAACATTTTGTTCTTCATTGTGTGGTCTTGACACCCTTGTCGAAAATCAATTGGCCGTAGATGCCTAGGTTTATATCTGGATTCTCAATTCTAGCCCATTGGTCTATATGTCTGTCTTCATGCCAATACCACACTGTTTTGATTAACGTGGCTTTATAGTAAGTTTTTAAATTGTGAGATGTGAGTCCTCCTACTCTATTCTCCTTTTTCAAGGTTATTTTGGCTGCTGGGGACCCTTGCAATTTCATATTAGTTTAAGGACTGGCTTTTCCGTTTTTGCATAAAGAGTCGTTGGAATTTTTGTAGCCAGTACATTCATTCTTTGGATTGCTCTCTATAGCACTATCATCTTAGTAACATTGTTTTCCAATCCATGGATATTGATGTCTTTTCATTTATTTAGCTGTTTTGAAATTTCTTTCAACAATGTTTTATAGTTTTCAGTGTACGAGTCTTTTATCTTCTTGGTTTAATTTATTCCTAGATAAATTTTATACTTTGGATACTGTTGTAAATGGAATTGCTTTCTTAATTTTCTTTTCAAGATTCTTCATTGTTAGTATATAGAAACAGAGCTGACTTTTATGGGTTGATCTCATACCTTGTAATTTTCCTGCATTTATTATCAGCCCTTGTAGCTTTTTGTGGAGGCTCTGTGGATTCTTTTGTGGATATATAGGATCATGCCATCTGTGAGGAGAGATAGATTTCATTCTCTCTTTTAATTTGGCTGCCTGTTATTTATTTTTCTTGTCTAATTGCTCGGCTAGAACTTTGAGTACAATGTTGGAAAGCAGTGGTGAAAACCAGCATCCTTGTCTCTTATTCCTGAACTTAGGGGGAAAGCATTCAGCCTTTCACCATTAAGTTTTATGTAAGCTGTGGATTATTTATAAATACCCCTTTATAATGTTGAAGAAGTTCCCTTCTTTTTCTAGTTTTCTGAATGTCATTACCGTGAAAGGGTGATAGATTTTGTAAAAGGCTCTTTCAGTATCAACTGAGATGATCACGTGGGGTCTTTCCTTAATGCTTTAAGGTGGCATGTTGCACTGATTGGCTTTCCTATGCTAAACTACCTTGCATCACTGAGTACCTATTCCTTTTTAATAACTTTTTTTAAATGAAGATATTTACAAGGTGTTGCAGGAATATAGATGATATAGAATTAATTCTGCAGGTCAGAGTAGAAGGCATGGGGTGAGAAAGAAGAAGATAAGCAAACCAATTAAAGACAGATTTTAAAAATGATCCTCAATGATAAGGGGATAAAAGCCAAACCTTCAAGCAGAGTCTTCCTCTAATCCTAGATAGACGAGAAGCCTTAGCTGATTTCCAAAATGCAGCTTCACTTTCTTTATCTGTAAAATGAATACATCGTCTTTTTGGTTTTGATTATTATAATTATTTCATATTATGCTCATATCATGAGCCTTCCTATGTAGTTACCTAGTTTGGGGATCATAATTTTTAATTATTGAACAGCCTGTCATTAGGTAATCACAATAAGCATTTAGATTAGTCTTTAGTTTTCATTATTTTAAGCATGTAATATGAAACACCTTTTAGCTCTAAAATTGTATGGCTTTATGAATCTATAAAATTTATACCACAAATTCCCAATCCCTAATCCCACAAATTCCTAATTCCTAATCCTAGGTGGTTAGAAAACCTCTCTCTCACGGGACGTAATTCTCATGTTTCAATTTAGACATGTTGCCTCTTGTCCTGTCCTTGTGAAGACAGAAAATCGTGAATCACCCGTTGCTAGTGGAAAGTTGTATCTTCCTCAGCTCACTTAAACAAGCGTCTATTAAGCACATCTAACCTGACTAGCTATTCCAGCAGAGGGGAGAGATCAGAGAACACATGACATGTGTGGTGAGGGGCCCTCCGTCATGGCTTTGCCTGGCTCTCTCAGTTTTCCCTCCAACATTTCTCTGATCTTCAGACTGGCCACGTCCTGCCTCCAAGGCTGGGCTCCCCGAGTTTGGACAGAGCTAAACATCCCGGGTGAGGGTAGATCTATCCTCTCTTTAGCTCAGCATTTTCAAATCATGTTCATTAGGAGATAAATAAGGGAAAAAAAAAAAAAAGAAGCATCTGCCTATAGATGGTGAGTGCCTTTCCCTGGGGAACTTTGGCTGGCACTGCAGACAGATCCTGGCTCTTTTCTTAGTTTTTATACCATTTTAAGCACTCAGAACCAGGTGTTACTGTGGCTACTCTATTGTGCCAAGTTAACACCAAGGCCAAGGCGTCCTCGGTGGGTGCCATTTTCCCACCACCTTCCTTTCTACCTGGGAGACATCCCTGGGGAGGCAATGAGATGGGACTGGTTAAAAGTTTGGATTCTGAGCTAGAGAGAAACAAGGTTAAACTCCGACTTTACCACTTATTCTCAGTGTAGCCCCGAGCAAGTTACTGAAGCTTTGTCAGCCTGTTTTCCTAACTGTAAATGAAAAACAAGTACAGACCTACTAATGGTCTAATGAGAGACTTACAAGAATAATATCTGTAAAGTATCTAGCATGAGGCTTAGCATGTTTACAGTATTAATTTGCCTCTTCCAATTTTAAAGCTTCTGTGCTTTATTGAACTCATTTCTTTTCTGTCTGAGGAAGCCTGAGAATCATCAGATTTTGTGCAGAGCTGTGGTGTGCTATGTGTGCAGCAGGAATTAGCTTAGTTTGTCAAGCAGCAGTGACGAATTCAAGCAGTGCCCTGATGGTTTGTTATGACTACATATCTCAGGTTGCTTCAGAGAATGGACTTTCCCAAATCACCATCATTTCACAACAGCAAAGTAATTTAACCCAAAGGTTAACAATGACTTATCTTCTATCAGAGTGATGTATTTATCAAGCACTTGCTTTGTACCAGACAGATGAAGTTTATAATTTCATAAAGATACAAAATGAAAAACTATGATGCCTGTTCTGAAGACATTTATAGTCCAGAGACAGGGGGGAAAAAAAGCATGCTTATGCAGAAACAAGGCCAGGTCACTGTTTCCAAGCTCTGCAACTCTGAGCTGCACAGTCCTCGTCTCTCTCACAGCGTTTGATTGTTTGTGGATCCCCTTTGAATTTGAACCCCTAGAACAAGACCAGATCTGATGAGAATCTTGTGAGGCCAAAGGATAGTAGAGTTTTTAAATGAATGGCAGTGTCTAAATTCTGTACTTTTTTAAACCTGCCCTTTTAAACTTTAGTGACACACGGTGACTCATGGTGACTTTCCTGTTCACTGTCTGGCCCAAGTTGGAAGCTTGTAGTCGCTGTTAATTTCTTACTGTCTCTTTATCACCCACATCCAGTGTGTAACCAGTCAATTTGATTCTGGCAGAAAAGCGTCTCTTCACTGTGTGATTCTAAAGCACCCCCAGTACATGTTGAGAAATCTTAGAGAGAGAGAGAGAGAAAAAAAAGCCATAATAGGAAAGCATGAGAAAATATTCCATCTAAAGGGAGAAAAACCCACTGGATTCTTGAAATGACAGACCAAATTTCAGCTTTTCCTAGGCTTATAAATGTTTGAAAAACAATAGTTATTTATATATTATGACTTTTGCTGAGCGTCTTTTTATTTGGATCTGATGTTTTTCCACTATGGGATTTTTCTTCTGGGGCAAATCGAACACAATTGGCGAATGCTTGTGAAAAAGTCTGACAAATCTTGTCTTGCTATTGTTTGATACTAATGAAAGACTGTCTTTAAAAGGAAATATTTTTAAATACCATAATTGCTGTGCTTATTTGAGGTCTAAATCATACTGAAGAAACCCTTTTATATCTTGCTAAGTTTGAGTACTTATAATAGAAACAAAAAGTCCATGGCAACAATAAAAATCACATAGAAATCACACAGTTCAAATACTTATAGTGAAAGGGCATGTGAGGGATCTGAGTTCACGTCAAACGTTTCAGCGAGATTGACGTTCTGCTCAGGCTGCCAGCCTCCCTGTGTGTGTAACGCACAAACATTAGTGGCAGAGGGCATCGCTGATGCTGTTCAGACCGCTAAAAAACTGTGGGGGACTTAAGGCATCACCTGGCCCAAGGCCCTCATTTTAGGTGAGAGAATGAATGTGAAGAAGCCAGTGATTGCCCAGGGCCACCCAACAAGTCAGATCCTTAGATGCTGCACTGTTACCCCAGGCACACTCCCAGGTGTGTGGCCAGTGCACCTCGAAATTGGCTGCAGAGAATATGTGTCATGTTGCCAAATACTTATCTGTGAGTGTCCTTCAGACCAGGTGGGCTGAATGCCAAGGGAAAGCTCTGAGTCTGTGATTTCCGATCCTGGACAGTTCTAGTCAGAGGGTCCTAGATTTCCCTCCAGAGCGGAGGCTCTGGGGCTGATCACAGGGGCTGAAAACAAGTGTTTTCCCTGGATCTGTCCCAACCAGACGTGTTGTCGGTGCGGTTTGCAAACCCGATTTTGTTATGATCATATAATTAATCTGCACATTTTTCTACCCAGTTGTCCTGACCATATGAACATATTTTAACAATCTGTTCTCATACCCCAATATGAGATGTGTAGCTAGTCATGTAAATCAATACCTTGAAGATTTCAATATTCTAAATGGGCTGACTGCTTTAGAGGAGAGCTGAAACGATCAGTTAAAGGCTCAGATTTTTCAGATTTAAGGAAAAGGGATGTGCCCTTAGCACTTTATCAAAACATGCCAAGAGAACATGCAGGTCACCTCAGTGTAGTGATGACGATGATGACGATGACGATGATGACGATGATGATGATGATGATGATGATGATACTAATGGACTAACATTTGCTGACAACCCACTGTGCCCTGCACTATGGTGCTAAGTGTTTCACATTCACTACTGCAATCTTCATAGCCCCCTCAGGCAGTTTTTATATCCTCATTCTACAAATGAGGAAACTGAGGCTCAGTATATTAAGTCACTTGTCAGAGTCCACGCTCTTACCCGCCTGGTACACATTAACCCCAGTCACTGACTGGTATTAGAAGCCCTCTGTGACTTACAGATTTTTCTGATAAGCCTTTGTCCTGCCTTATCCAGCTGTCCTCTGACACTTGTCTCAACTGTCAGCCGTCTGGGAAGCCTCCCGTAACTATCCAGGACTAGGATTTGTGTCTGTGCATTTCCTTGCAGAGCACCACCATCTCTCATAGCACTGGGCACTCTGTGCTTCAGTTGTTGGTTCATTGTTCATTTCCTCCTATATAGCACTTTGAGGTGAGGTGACTGTTCTATCCAGTGCTGTCCTGGCTTATAGCAGACAATCAATATGTGTTTCTTGAATAAATGGCTGATGTAAAAATTTACTTAACAGTATGTATTGGTTATCTACTGCTGAGTAACAACAACTCCAAATTTAGTAGCTTTAAACAACAACTATATTATTATCACTCAGGACTCTGTGGGTCAGGAATTAGGATGGGTTCCAGCAGGAATGGCTTATGTCTGTGATCTGTCCTCTGCAGCTTCTACGGTCTCCATGGCTGGCTGTCTCAGCTCCACTGGGATCATACTCCTAGGGCCTCAGCCCTCACTGTCAGCTGGCTCCTCAGCTCTCCCATGTGTGGTCTCAAGGCTTCTTCCTCATGCAGCCTTGCCACATGGTCTCTTCCGGAACATGGTTGGACTTCCCTAATGGAAGCTCAGGGATTCCAAATGAGTAAAAGCAGGAACGTCTAGTCCTTTAGGCTTAGCCTCAGACTTGTCAGTCACCTCTGCCACCTTCCATTGGTTATCAAAGTCACTAGACCAGCCCTACACAAGGGCATGGATAATGGGAAGCCTAGCTTCTTAGGGACTGTCTTTGGTGACTAGATCCCATAACCTAGTAGGGCCAACTCCATCCTAGCCCAAATATCCAAAGGAATGGTGTTAGTCAGAAGAAGACTGAGCCGGAGAAGGTGGATAACTCAGCCTATATCATCACCACAATTTGAGGGAAAACCTATCATTAAAACACATAAGAGTTAGGGATTCCCAGAGAGTTTTGTGTGTGTAAACAGCCAGTGGTGCATGCCTAGTCAGAAAAGCCTAAGGTGCTGTGTTCAGGCACAACATACAGCTTAAGTCTATAGTGCGGAAGCCTGAGACATGTATTATAATCATGGACTTCCCTCCCCTCAGCTTCCTCCTCTTCTCCCTGTGTGTCTGGTTTACCCACCCTGTTCCCTCAGGCTCCTGAGGCCTTGGCCTCCACCTCTGAGAGCACTTTCCTTTGCAACTTAGATGACCCCTAACTGGCTTTAGTCTGAGATGTGTCTGCTGTTGTTTTTGCCCAATGATACTCCATCCCCAACCCCCAGGTCTTAGAACAGTTTTCTTAAGGATCATCAATATCTCTCATTTTGAATTTTTTTATTTTCAATTAGTTGACATACAATAATATCTTAATTTCTGATGTACAACACCAAGTGCTTAGACACTTATATACCTTACAAAGTGGTCCCCTGATAAGTCACCTGACACTATACGTAGTTATTACAATATTATTGACTATATTCTCTATATTATATTTTATATCCCCATGATTTTTTATAACTGGTGATTTATACTTCTTAATCCCTTCACTTTTTTTACCCACTGGATCATCCAAATGTCCTGGACTCCAAGTCGCTGTGCTTTTTATTTTATGTGATCCTTTCTTTGCATTTGAAGATGCTTGCTTCCAAAGCATTTTTGTTGTTTTTGTATGTTTTTGTTTCTTTTGCACTCAGACTGCATGTGAAGGCATTTAATTACTTCAATGATGTACTCTATATAAAGTCAATCAACATTATCATCTATAAATATATTTGTCTGCTAGCTGGCAAACCTAAAGATGAAATGCTCTTTAGTGAAAATCAGTGGCAATGATCCCCACATTCCCTTAAACAAGTTTCTTTGCTAGGACAGTACAATGCTACGATTCTAACATAGCCCCCAGAAAATATGAATATACGGGCAAAAGAAATGGGATTTTATGGTCACGGGTTTGGGGCAGCACTTTCTCTTTCACTGGAAAGCCAGGTCTGGCCCTGAGGCCACAAAGACCCAGAAAAAAAAAGGAGAGGGGAGAGCTGGGTGTGAGGAGGAAAGTAGAAAGCAGCACAGAAGTTCTTCTGAGAGCATCCTCTGGGAAACAGGCTCAGGCACTGGCCCTGCTGATCTGCCTGTCTGGGGACAGCAGTGTCACACAAAGCCTGCCCCACCTAAGCTACGATCCTAACTATTCTAGTGCATCTTTCTGATCCAGTGTTTACTCCTGTAGCCAGCCCAGACATGATCCATGGGCTCCTGTCCCACGAAATTGCCACATCAAGACAATGTGGAATCTTATCAATGAAAAGGACACTAGAAATTACCTAGGCCGGTGGTTCTCAAATTTTTTCATCTCTGGTATCTTTACACTTTTAAAAATTATTAAAGACTCCAAAAAGCATTTGTTTATGTGGCTTGTATCTGTTAACATTTACTGGATTAGAAATCAAAACTGATAAAAAAATATTTATTAATTTTCTTAAAAATAATTAAGTACATGTAAATATAAATGACATATTTTTAATGAAAAATAACTATGTTTCCCAAAATATTTTAATGGAAAGAGTAGCATATTTTTATATTTATGCAAGCCTCTTTAATATTTGACTTGATAGAAGATAGCTGTATTCTTGTTTTTGCTTTCTACATCAATCTGTGGTCACATGACACTTTAGAGTTAGAGTATATGAAGCACTAAAATACTCCTTTCCTGTTCAATTTCCTATCTGTGAGGCTGGATTGGCTTCATATACTCTAACTCTAAAGTGTCATGTGACCACATATACTATGGTCTGTCTTTCCCTCTTACATGAGTGTGTCTCTTATCTAATTGATGTTGAGTGTTATGATCTTCATTTTTTAAGAGGAAACGAAAGTTTTTCCTTCAGAACAACAACAAAAAAAAGGACAATCAATACAGGAAAATTAGATTTTGTGTAAAAGACCAGGGCAATACAAGTGGCAAAAAAGAATAATGGGACAAATATGCAGAAAGATTAAGGACACCTGAACTACTGTTTTAGAAAAGAAAATTAAAGTTACAATTATTAAAAATTAGCATTTATGGAGCATTTTCCAAGTGCCTAATAGAATTTTCTCATTTAGTCCATTTTCAAAAAGGTCTATGAGGTAAAATGTATTATTCTCATGTCACAGAAGAGAGCTAAAGTTCCAGAAGGTTGCACAGCTATATGAACTGGTGGGACTAGACTGGAACCAGCTACATTGTCATGGCGACTTGCAATCTTTTAAAAAATGAGGATTTTTTTTTCAATTTAAAAATAACATGTAAACTTTGTAATGAATAAGGAAAAGTAAAAGATAATAGCCTTTTGCTCCCCACTTCTCCCCATTTTCACTGCCAGGAGCCATGGTCACTACAGATGCTGTATTGGTACCAAGCCAAAAGCCAGACCCTGCTCATAGCTGTTCCATGGTCCTCGCTACCACGAGGTGATGGCAGAGCAGACAAGAGCTGAGATAATTCAAGATAACTAGCACCTTAGTGCTGTTGGATTTACGCAATACAGTCAGTTTCAGGTTCTGGCCACTTTCTAGACCTTCATTGAGTCATCGGTTCCAAGAATTTCGCTGGACCAGTTTTTTAGTGCTGTGAGAGAGAAGAAAGGTAACAAAAGAGGTGAATGGTGAGCAGTAAATGCTGAGATGCAAGCACGCTGGCTACTCTGGTGGGGAAGCAGAAGAGCCCAGGGAACTGAGAGTCACCAGGTGCTTGGCTCCAAAGGGAGCCACTGCATATCCCCTGCAGATTTTTCTAGAAATTAGATGCGTGGCAGTGAGAGGTCAATTATAAACCTACCTATTTTTTGCCCTTCCAAACATTACTTAAATGACTTTCTCGGTTATTATTTTAATATTTTTCAAAAGTATTAGCCAAACTATTTACCTATTACCTGTTAAAATAGGATGTGTCCCATTTAGTTCTTTTTATGGAGGGGACGTGTCTTTCTTATTATTTCTTTAATGTATAATGCATTTATTATACTAGGGTGGGAGGGAGAGAACTGTGCATGTAAAAAAATAAATAAATACCTGCTTTGTAAATTGTAATGGTCATTGTCACTGTCTGTTAAAGGAGCCATGACATGAAAGTAAAGTTGTAATGTGAAGCCCAGAGCAAAAGAATAGGCATAAAATAAATTCAACGTCCAAACCAAGAAAAACGTCTGAACGTTTCAAAATTACAGTGCTGAAAGCATTTCTTTTAAAATATTCATCTTAGGAAGAGCCTGTGAAAGGGGATTTTTGTTCTCTTTGATTGAGTCAGTATCACTAATAATAATGCTTTGGTTCCCTCAAAAAGCCCCCTGGAGAGTATTTTTTGATTTACTCATTTTATTTGTAATTCAGTACCTTTTACATTATAGTTTTTAGATTTTTTTTTTCCTTCAACTTTTCTCTCACAGCAGCATATATAATCAAATTGAAATGACTCGAAGGACAGCCTTACTTCCCTTTTTCTCTTAACCTCCTTCTTTCCCCAGACCCAGTTCCTATTTCTTACCCCAAATTCCTAAAGAAAAATGATGAAAAAAAAATCAGGAATGCTTTGGAATGCTTTTCTACCACTTAGAGGACAAGATAGTCATGGTATATCAAGAAAGATCTGGTTCAAGGTGCTCAAGGCCTCTCCCAAACAACAACCTCTGCCAAGAAGCTCAGTAATTTACACTAATTCTTCAGGACTTATTAGAAATCGGTCCCTTCCTTTTTTTTTTATTTTTTAAATAACATAATTCTTGGGACTGTCTTTTTACAGAAACCATGAAGCAAACAATTTTTGAAAAAGTTTTTTTACATATAAATTATAGGATTATAAAGCAGCAATAAAAATGAGTTTACTGAGCACAACACTGTACATATGAGCCAGTGAGCAGCACCACCCGTGTGTGTGGCGGGGAGGGTGCGGGGGCAGGGGCAGAGCAGGGGCGGGAAATTAGAGTTTACCCCTAAAGTGTGCTGAGAGGATATAATTATAGAAACAATTACTTTAAATATCTTTCTTCTTGAAAATTTGCCTTAATATTTCCTTGTTTACTCAAATGCTTGTTGTTATCTGTATTCACTGTAAATATAGCCTGTTTTCTTTGTCTGTTTCTATTCTTGTGGGACACTACTCTTGTTTTACAGTTGGAATCCAGGCACCTCAAAACAGACTCAATCTTAGATTGGATTCCTGAAATGTCCCACCTGTTGCAGATGTCTCTCTTTGCCAGAAACAAAGCATGCCCCCCGACCCTTTCCCTTCAATTATTAGCATTTAGGGTGCTGCTCACTTCCTGTTAGAAGGGTTGCTCAAATATTGCTATCATGTTTTTTCCTGACAACAATCTTCCCACGGAGACCCTGTTGTTACCCATTTTGTAGAAGAGGAAACTGAGGTTTAGAGAGGGGTTGCATATGGTCACTGGTCTGTGGACTTGCAGAGCTTGGATTTCAGACTGGGTTCTATATTCAGGTTAGATTCACCTTAATGTAGCAGGTGCCTCCTCCTCGAAAAGGACTTCATTTTCCAGAGACTTTGGAAAAGACCTTGACTCAGAGCTTGCTTCCAGCAGAAAGCCCACCTCCAGGGAGCTGGCCACCCAGAACTTAGGACCAGCTGAAGTGCCTTTGACTAAGCTAGAGTTTCCTGTCCCTGGTACTCCCGACTCCTTTTTTTTGTTTTTTTTTAATTGAACCAGAGAGCCTCTGATGCCATAGAAGCCTTGTGATGTAAACCTCTAGCCTGCCTTCTTCTGAGAATGAGGACTGGATTAGGAGGGCTGGAATCCTGCTGGCCCAAGAAAATGGTATCAGAAAGCAGTTGTCCAGGGTTTTGGGTTGGCTTAGTTCAAAACAGGAAGTCACGCTCTCCCATTTCTCTCTCACCTCTTAAACTCCAGCTGTATGTTCTCTCTCTGGTCAAGAACACTGCCTTCCAATTTCAAAAAATAAAGGATACCCCCCAAATGTGGCAGTTGTTTAGGTAGTTTCATCCTTTGCACTTTTCTGAATTTTGTGAATGTTCTACTAAGAGAATGTTGATTTTAAAATTGTATGCTGAGGTTTCACAAGTTATTACCACACACAAAAATTACAATGAAAATAGAAGAGAGTAATAAGGAAAATAAGATGGTATACATTAAAAACTCTAAACGCTACATAAATATTATTTGAAAAAGAAAAACTGTACTGAAATATAGATTGGTGTCTTGTATTATAGTTTTATTTTGCCAGTTAGACTAAGACACCCCCCCACACACTCTGGTGGGTGGATTGTGGGGGGTTCTTGAATTCCTTGCGATTGTAAGCACTGCAGTGTATTTTAGGCTGAAGTGTGTATGTGTGTGTGGGGGGGGGAGAGAGAGAGAAATTGAGAGAGAGAGAGAGAGAGAGAGAGAGAGAGAGAGAGAGAGGAGAGAGACAGGGAGGGAGAGAGGGAGAGAAATGAGCATCTGTATTACTTTGAAGGGTATACCCTTCATGGAACCATGGCCCCAAAAGACTCTTAGGGCCTAATAAGCATCCAGTTCCTGCCTTCCAGCAACGCTCGCCTGGACAGGAAGGATTGGAATCACAGAAGTCAAGGAGAGTTACATTTAGAAATGCAGGGATCCAAATGTGACCACCACCGTTCCTTGGACAATGACACAATCTCTGTCCAGAGCCAAGGAGGCACCTTTAAGTTCACTTCCAGACCAGACACAGTAAAGGAAAACAGAGTACATTTTGACATGCCCAGAGACACTCACTTTTCTCAATATGTTTTATTATTCATAAAAAAATAAATTTATTTACATTTGCTAAGTACTGTGGTAGTGCGGCCTCCTGCAGCAGTTAGTCACGGGGTACTTAACAGCTTCAGGGCAAAAGAGGGACTTTGCAGGAGGGGGCGACAGGAGTTTGTGGTGGGGGTCTGGTGGATACCGCCAGGAGTCCGAGAAGGTTCAGGAGGAGGGAGTAGAGGGAGGCTCAAAGAAGACGGGGGTGGGGGTGGGATGCTCACACCAGAAGTTGCGGGGTGGGGTGGTGGGAGTGGACCAAAGCACAGTTAGGAAGGGGGCCGCCCGCAGCCGGGAGGCTGCACAGCCCGGGTTCTGGGGGCAAACGCGGTCCGGGGGAGAGAGGGTGGTGGTTCCCTTACAGCGCACGTCCACGGCTCACCCTGCGGGAGAGCGCCCTTCGGGCCCCGGGCAAGGCGCTGCCCTAATGGAATAGCAACCCTGCCCAGGTATCCACTCTCCTTCTTTTGAAACTGAAAAACCTGGCCGACGTGGGTATCACGTGAAGACTTCTGTCCGTGCAGCAGATCACCCAGGAGAGCGCGTTCCTAACGGTGATGGCCCAGGCTGTGCAGAGTCGCGCCATCTCTGATAATGCACACATAACTGGCTCAGCTTGGAAACTAACTCGAGGTGGTTTAAGCTGGGTTCTGAAGGCGACGCGGTCTACACCGGTGAAGCCGGAGGTTGGGTCTGGGTCCGCGCTCCCGAGACCTAAGGAGGCTCTTCCTGGAGAAAGGAAGTGTCGCTAGGTCCGCGGCAGCCGTAGCAGTGGGCGCCCCGCGATGACAGCTGGGCTGCGGACCTCAGCTCTGCCCCCCACACCCGCCTCCTGTCTGGTTCGCAGTTCAGGGTGGGGTGTCTAGGAGAATCCAATGGGACTTTCCTCCCATTCTCTGGGGGTTCTCACGCAGTCTCCTTTCTCTCTGTGACCCCCAGACTCACGCTTAACCAGTAATCCCATCAATTGACTTCAAGTTTGATCTAAGCGGTGGTCCCACATAGTCTGCTGGCAGAGGAAACTTCCTTGGTGTCAGAGTCGGGGCGTCCCGAGACCACAAATGGCCACGTCTGTAAAATCAAAAAGAGCGTCAGAAATTGGAGAAGAAAAGACTCTTTCAAACCGAAACCGCTCTCCTAAGTGAACCCTGGGATGTCCCTGGCTTTGAGCTCTGATTTTATCAGTGTTCTGAAATTTGCATGCCTTCTCCCAGGATTTTACTTTTACGGAATTGTGGTGGCCTGAGACCTAAGTGGTCCATCCACGCTTCCTACTGGACTGTGCCTCACAATGATTTGGTGAACCTTGGAAGGAATTGAGGATTTTGTCGTTTAATTCCCTTCCTCCAACACACACACATACACACACACACACACACACACACACACACACACACACATCCTCCCCCACTCTCCCTGCTCCAAGTGGGAACTGGGATAGGATCTTTCTCAAACCGGAGAGTTGGCAGGTCGGAGAGGGACTTTCCAGACAAATCCCGTTTGGAGAAACCTCGGCTATTCCGCAAGAAGCTAAAAATTCAAAGGCTTTTTAGTGGAGTTCGGCTTCTCTCCTTCTTTTTAAAAGTAGGGCTTCTTAAAGTTGGACGAGGGAGGTTTGCCATTCAGTCTGCAACGAGGTAGCAGACTCAAATGGACCCCAGATTCACCCCGGAAGTAAGATATTAGTCAATAGCTGTCACTGGACGAAGCACCACGCGCAGCGAGCAGAATGATGCAGAGCGGGTGTATGGTCCTCCAAGACCACCGCTGGCCGGTCCCGCGGCTTGGGAGACACTAAACCGGCCGCCGCACCGCCCGCACCAGGACCTCCCGCTCGCGTGCTTCCCAGTGGGCCGCCTCTGCCCCGCGCCCAGGAGCGCGCGGGCATCTCCCGGCCGCTCGCCCCGGGGCTCCTACCAGGTTCACCGGGTGCACGTAGCCATTCTCGTAGCGGTCCTCCTGCAGCAGCTGCCGCAGGTGCGCGATGTAGCTGGAAGCCAGGCGGAGCGTGTCCAGCTTGGAGAGTTTGGTGTCGGGGGGCACCCAGGGCAGGCTGGTCTTGAGCCGGGAGAAGGCTTTGCTCAGCACGCGCATCCGGGCGCGCTCGCGGGCGTTGGCCGCGTGGCGCTGCGACTGCCTGCACTCGGCCGCCGAGCCCTTGGGCGGGAGGGGCTTCTTGCCGCCACCGCCGCCGCCGCCTCCCGTGGCCACGCGGGGCCGCTTCCTCTTGCAGCCCCCTGCGCCGCGGGCCTCGCCCAGCTCGCGCCGCGCCTCCTCGCCGTCGGGGTCTTCGTCCTCCGCAGACGAGTTGTCGCTGGGCGAGATGTAGCTGCTCTCGGCGCCGCGGAGAGGCGGCCGGTGGGAGGCGGAGACCGGGTACCCCCGCTGCAGCCCCCGCAACTCCATGTCCTCGGGGTCGCTCACAGAGCCGGTGGACATCGCTGCGCCCCCACGCCCACGCGCGCCCGCCTTTCTGCTTCAGGCCAGCCTCGCGGTCTCTGCTTTCCGCTCGCTCGCGGAGGCGGGGGTGAGGCGGAGCCCCCAGGAGGGCCGCGGATCTGGGTCCCGCAGCGTGGAGCTGCAGGAGCTAGCCCTCCGCTGATGCGGGAGAGCGCGGCCAAGTCGGCGCCGGGCCCAGATTCGGCCCGCACAACCGCGAGCCGCGCCTTTTGACAAGAGTATTTATCTGTCCTGCTCGGAACACACCATCTCCGGCCAAAAAAAAAAAAAAAAAAAAAAAGATGGGGTTGGGAAGGGGAGCAAGAGGTGGGGCGGGGGCGTGGAAGGGGTGGGGACCACTTTTCTGCGCGAAGAGGATTTGCTTGTGGTGGTTGGGGGGTGGGGGAGGGAAGGTCTCTGATGAACAGAGATTTGGGCCCGGGGCCCGAGGGACCCTCAGACTGTCAATACGAAATGAATGTGCGAGTTGGGCGAGTGAAGGAGGGGACACTTAGAAACCCCAAGATCGCGACGTCTGCTTCCCTCCCGGTCTTTTCAGCAGAACTGTTTTCCAAGTTCATCACTCTTTCCGTTCTACTGCCTGCCCAAGCCTAGCTGTACTCAACACCAAGCAACCCGCAAGTTACCTCTCATTTTCCTCCTCCTTTTTCTTTGACAGCGCTTTAGGATCTACCTACAAAGCACTTTTAACTATATCGGTTCGTTTCATTTTACTACAATATCTGTGACTTAAATGTTGTTATCTCCGTTTTGCAGAACTTGAAGCTAAAGGGCAGGTGTTAAGGGACCCCAAATCACCAGACTGGTAAGTAGAAATGGACTCAAACTTCTTCCTTGGGTAGAATCCTGGGCCCTCCGTATTCCAGCCACCATCAGCACTCTCCCTCACCCGGTACCTCACAAGATGTATCTGCTATTTTTCAGTCTTGAGAGTCCAATGCATGGTTTTGTTTTTAAGTAACGTGGTGCATAAGGTGGAGGAACCTGCCCCAATGCAGGTTATAGTCTAGGGAATCCTGCTATTTTAGATGGTGTGTTGAAGCGCTCTGAAGGCAGAATGCTAAGTCAGCACAATAGTCCAAAGGAAAAAATGACAAAACAGCTCCCAGAATTATCGTGTCCCATGCCAACCAAAAATTAAAAACTTCACCCCCCTCCCCAAAGGAAACACAACAAAACTGCATGAGGTCGCATCATTTTCTAAATGGAAGGGCCTTCGCAATATGTGGTCTGGGGATGTGTACTTCATTTTGGAGGAGGACACAATAGAGAGCTACTGAGTGCCTGCTGAGCAGCAGCCAGTCACTAGGTTTGGCACCATGTGACTGCTCACTAAGTAATTTAAAATACAACAACAACAACAACAACAATAAAACCCTGAAACAACAACAAAATAAAACTCTATGAGGTTCAATATGGTTACTCGTGAGTTTCACACCCATGAGTTTTACACCCGCTTAGGCGGTTACTTATCCTTCCACTAAAAGCCCAGGACGCCCGAGCTGAGCGACATGCAGTCAGTCCTGGACAGAGTGGGCAGAAGCCAGTCTCCCACAGCCTGCTCCTCCAGCAGAACAAATGCGTGGGCTCTGCGCCTGAAGTGCCACAACAGGTGGCTGGCTGGGGTTGACTTCATCACTCAGGCATCGCTCCACCTTAGTCTCCCAGCCATGCCTCTCTCCTGGGGGCTGGTTCACAGAAACCCTCCCACTTGCTCCCCTTTGCAGAGATTCTGTCATTTTGTTGGGGGGAGGGCTCCTTCTGGGATCAGTTGAGCAGAAAGGTCTCTGGCTCTCAGTTCTCTCTGGGTTGGGAAAACGCAGACTACATGACAGCATAGCAAACTTTCCTGGAGAGCTTGAACTTGAACTTGACTCTAGGCACATGGAAGAGAAAAGCAAAAAGAGATGGGAGAGCAAAAAGATGTAAAGGAGTGCTTTTAGGCTAGCTGTTTGCATCACCTATTGATGACTTGAAGCTATCAATATAAATACATAGTCTCACACATTAGAAGCAAACATATAGGTCTTAAAAACTGGA
The DNA here is from genome assembly GCA_004027375.1 of Macroglossus sobrinus. Lineage (NCBI taxonomy): Eukaryota > Metazoa > Chordata > Mammalia > Chiroptera > Pteropodidae > Macroglossus > Macroglossus sobrinus. Next base: position 634,483 of record PVKZ01000679.1, on the reverse strand, counting down.
TTGTTTATACAGGTGCAGAACAAAGTCTTTCTTTAGAAAAGATTAATGGATGGGAGAGCGCTAGCTTTTCTCTAAACAGTTGCAAAAACTGCACCCAGCCTCAACGCTAAGTGGGTCATGGCCAGTTTCTTTTTCTTGAAGGGACCGCCTGACCCTAGCAATTCACGGTATATTTTTTTATAGCTCTTTCCTTTTTTCTTCTTTCCTTTTTCTCTTCTTTTATTCCTTCCTTCCTTCCCTCCTTCCTTCCTTCCTTCCTTTATTCCTCCCTTTCTCCTTCTCTCCCTTTGTTCTTCCCTCCCTTTGTTCTTTTTTAAGAAAGAATTATTTTCCCTATTTGTCTTTTTCTTTCATTTTCACTCTTCTATTTCTTTCTATTTTCATTCTTTTACTTTTTATCAAGTTGCAGCCTCCTAATTAAAATTAGAAAGTGTATATATTCATGTATATTTTATATTACTATAGCTCTGCAGTCTGCTTTAACATGTCTATAATCACTGACACTTGTCACCTCTTTACACTTTCAAAACACTTTTAGTTTTACTTCCCTCTTAATTACAATAGCTCCATGGGCCAAACAGTGCAAGTAAACTATCTCTTTTGAAAGCCCAGTTGTTTTAAGTGTTTTTGGCAAGTTACCACATATTACAAAATAAATAATAAAGACTTTATTTTTGTATTTTAAAAAAACCACACTGAAAACAATTCCTATCTGCCCATGTTTCACAGCCTTTTAGATTTGTTACATGAACATACAGTTGTTTATGGCCTATATAAATGGTCTTGAAATTCTTTAAGATTTTTTTTTAAGTATGAATGTGGGATAGTGTTAAAGTTACATTAATGTATAAAGCAACACATTAATGATGTTTTCTAATCCTAGCTATCTTGCTTACTGGCTGTATGACCTTTGGCAACATATTCTGCTTGAGGCCTAGGTTCCTAATCTCTAAAATGAACTATCTCTCTTGTAAGGATGAGGAAGTATATGAGCAGTTGCCTAGGCTGGAGCCTGGTACATGGGAGCAGATTAATAACTGCTAGTTATTTTTATACGGTGAATTGCCTTGCCCAACATCACACAACTTGTAAGTATCAGGGCCCAGAGCTGACCCAGGTTTTGTATTCCAGGGCTTATTCGGAATTTTAGATGGCACTAGGATGTTTCATATGCTTTGACTGCAGGCTTCTAGGGTCCGATGTGCACAGTCCCATCATCTGACATTTTCCACAGGTCCCATTGACTGAGGTAAAATGTGTGGGACTGCATTAGAAGCTTTCCCCCTTCCAGCTCTCTTACCACAAAGTCACAGCATTGCTCCAAGTCTCATTTTCCCAGGATAAAACCCCTAAATCAGAGTTACTGAAGGATTAAATGAGATTGTATATGGTACATGTGAAAGGAGCACACACAAGTGTAACACAGAAAGTGTGCTTCGTATATTAAAATTTTTTACAATGTAGATTTTTTTTAAAGGGAGAATGAGGTGGGTCGATAATTGCAGACCACAGAAAAGGATATTTATTGCCACTCCCCCTTCCATCTTTGTAGTAAGTACTGGGTGAGGAAGTCTGAGATTGGGCAAGTCAAGTGGGTTTACTGTTTAGGGAGCGGAGGGGATGCCTCCACATTCTGTGAACATCACATCAAAACATGTGGTGGTAAGTAGGTATTTAAAAAAATCTTTATCCAGTTTCCTGTAATGGTGATGTCTTACAAAACTACAATCCAATATCATAACCAGGATATTGACATTGATTAAAAAAAGAAAAAGAAGAAAGAGTTGTGGGAATACATTTGAATGGATAGAGCCTATTCACATGACTTTCCTGGTGGCCTTCCCCCAAGCCTCCTGATGTCCTGAGCTGTCCGGTTAGCTGAAGAAATTGCCCATACCTTTGATCTAGAAAAACAGTCTAGGTCAGCACTGGCCGATATGGGTGCCACATGAGGCTGAGCCCTTGAAATGTGGCTAGTTATGTACGGTATTGTAAAATAACACACCAGATATTGAAGGCAATATGAATAAAAGGATGTAAATATCATTAATATTTTTAAAAATTATAGGTCAAACAATATTTTGGATATATTGGGTTGAATTCATGTTATTAAAATTAATTTCACCTGTTTCTTTTTACAAAGTGGCCACTGAAACTAGAATTACATATGTGGCTCGCATTATATTTCTATTGGATAATTTGGGGATTAACTCTGTAACTGTGCATTAAGTGTCTACTGTTCGCTGTGGCAGGTGTTGGTGAGATCGACTCCCGCCCACTCAGAAGGCACATTCTCGTGAGAAAAAGCATGATAATGCAGGGAGCACACAGTACATCCTGTCTCCTCTCACCTGTCCCTGCCATTGTGCCTCCACCTCACGGAGTGTACCCACCCTCATCTAATCAGCCTAGCCCCAGAACACGCAGAAAAATGCTCCCGGCTTGGATTTCCACAGCCCTTTGTAACCCAAATCTTTAGCAGGGAGAGGGATGGTGCTTGATTCCCAGGCAGGATGGGCCACCTGCAGACATCGGCCAGGGCTCCTGTGCCCAGTTCGTGAGCCTTTTTGGAATAGCCCCTGGTATAGAGTAGGATACCCAGGTCACAGAGACAGAAGCTGTTGGTCCGGTGGAGAGCAAATCACGTGGTGTGCTGGTCACTTCCGGGGCAGGTCATGTGTGAGCCCAGAGTAGGGCGAGCCTTTGCCTAGGCGTGCGCTCTTGGTTCTTCATGTATGGCAAGCTGGGGCTCAGTCTCTGTCTGGGGTTGTTCAGGATGTCCCTGGTCTTCCAGAATGTCCCTGTGCTCCCTGCCTGGGAGGATAATAAGGAACTTGGACCCTGCCAGCCGCGTGGTCAGGTGGGAACAGTCGTATTCCACACAAAGATGTCTATGTCAAGAATTGCGGCAAGGGTTTTGTCTCCTGGAGCTCTGTGAGGCCTCAGTGTGCAGAGCAGCCGGTGCCAGGAAACGTCAGGTTGGAGATAGAAAAGCTGAAGATAGAAAAGCTGGGACTAAGAATGTAAAAAGGGAGAGGGAAGGTGATGAAACTCAGAGACCTGATTTCCTCTGCCATTCAGGAGAGAAAGAAAAAAACTCAATGATTGTCTTGACAACTAGAAACACAGGCGGCCTTGGGAACAGAATTTTAAAAATCATGTCATTGGAGGCTAAGGAGCCAACCCCAAGGCGGAACTGTTCCCTAGACCAGAGATTCCGACTGGAAGGCTATGTGGCTTCAGCAAGTGACCGAATGCTCGCTTAGCAGAGTCTGTTTGCGGAAGCCCTGGACCTCTCTGACTCGGAGCCGCTGAAGGGGGAGCCAGCCTGGGCTGTGGCTCTAGTTGGAGAGCAGTCTTATTTTTAAAAAAATCCCTTGAAGTAGCCTTCCTGTGCAGAAGCTAAGAAACGTCTCTCTCCAGAGATTTTTCTTTCGCTGTTGATTTTTCTTGGCAATACTCCATTACGTGAAAATACTCCTTTCTAAAAAAAAAAAAAAAAAAAAAATCCCTTGAAATGGAGCACAGAGCTCTGATCGCCAATATGTGGTCCCAAGTGTCATTTGACTTAACCTAGGAGAGGATGACATCCTGCCATGTGGCACGACCAGAAAGGGCCCTCTCTGCTGCGGACATTAGTTCTCTGCATTGATCAGCTGTGTGGCCTAGGGCTACTTGCTCATTCCCTTGGAGCTGTTTCTCTGTGTGCAGCCCACCTGCCAGGTGGTCTTGTAGTCTGAAGGTCAAGGAGACTGCTGGTGCGCAGGCTCCCCTGGAAACCCTAGAGAATTTTACCAGGTCAGTGATTATGTTAGTTACTGTCCCTGTACTCTCTCCTGAGGGTTCGTTCTTTTCCTGCCTGTCTCCCAATAGTACTCCCTACTTAAAGTCACTCTCATTTTAGCGGGCTTCAACCCCCACCCTACCCATGCACCCCAATATCCTCCTTAGAATACCAAGTGAAAAATTAAGTGCTTCCTGGAACCAAAATGAAGTTTTCATGTAACAGATAACTGTGGTGTCAGAGAGCAGGGATTCTGTACACGTCAACCAATCTGCATAGCCAACTCTTTTGTCAAAGAGGGACCTGGCTTATTTACATACAAACATTGTTTCCCTAGACCCAAGCCCCTGTGATCTCCAATTCTAAAATGAGCTCTCACAGATGATCAGGGAACAGGGAGGTGTTTGGGGAAATGTGCCTACTTTTTCTTAATCCTCCCCCCTCCCCTTGGATGACTTGAGCTACTCTGCCCAATTAGCAGAGATAATGAGCTGGTTAGCTTGCAGGGGGAAAAAAGCAAAACAAAACAAAACACAACAAACCACCCTGCTACATTCCTCTTTAGGTTTCAGTCTCAGAGGACATTGCAAACAGAACTAGATAAGGTATCTTGATGCCTTATTTCCTCTATTCCTTCTTAGATTGCCACATTCAGGCAACTTCCTTTAAGGAAGAGAGGAACAGAATTGAAGTAAATACGAAGAAAATGAAAAGATAAAACTAAGCTCAGTGAAGGCAGAGGTGTGTCTTGTTCATCTGGGCATCCCCAGTGTCTAGCAGCTTAGAAAGGGTGCTACCTGAATATTTGATGATTGAAAACATTCACAAACACAGGAACACAATCCAGTCTGCACCTGTAATTAATGGGAGACACACACTCAACCCATTATTTACCTTTCATTTAACCAACTCAGTTGATTCCTCTGTGCTTTATCCTACTGATAACACAAGGACCCAATTACATTTCTCATTTATTGAATGGACTTCTAAAGATTATTTCCTGTTTTCAAATGTCTTTTATATATCTATCTACTTATATACAGTACTATACTTGCCACAACCCTAGAGTTAATTCTAAATAACTAAAGAATTTTAGTTATTACAACTATCCTGGCAATGAGTCCTTACAGAAATGAAATCTAGTTTTAAATACTATTTGCAACTTTTCTTACTGATTGAAAAATTTCAGAATTTTCATAAAATTGCAAGGATCACAGACGTACAAAGCCTCAGGTTAAACCTTTGTCGTAGAGTAAGGAGAGAATGGAGCCCTTAAAGGTGCACACATTTAGTGGGCGAACAGAGAAAGGGGTTCAGAGAAAGAAAGGCAGTAATCAGAGAGATGAGAGGGAAACTCAGAGCAGAATTACTGAAACCAGGGAGGGCTTGCAGGAAATAATGGGTGGGGACTTCCAGTTCATATGGTATGGGAAGGTCACGTCTTCAAACTTCCTCTGTGCACCAAACACATAGTAATGAATTAAGATGTAAAAATAGAAACCTAAAAAGACATCACCATCTTCAAAACCAAGAGAAATTCCTCTGTGGACCAGCAGTGGAACAGTAACCAAATGCTGAGTGAGGTTGAAGCTCCTGGCAGGTCCTCGGGGCCTCCTCCAGGCGGGAGGTTGGGTTCCCGCAGATAAGGAAGGGAACTGTCACTGGCCCATGTGAGGAGCGAGACTGACCTGCTTACTGCTTAAATTAGGATGCTGGAGCAGGGCAGCCTTCATGAATGTAGCCACCACAGAAGCAAAAGGAAGCAGGCCCCACCAGCATACTGGCTCTGTGGCTGGGTCAGTTTCAGTCATTTTTCTCTCTTAATCATGGGTCACATTTTCCTTCTGCTTTGCATGCCTGGTCACTTTTCTTTGGATGCCAGATACTGTGAATTTTTCCCATTGGGTCCTGGATATCTTTGTATTCCTATGAATATAATTGAGCTGTGTTATGGGGTACAGGTAAGTTACTTGGAAATGGTGTGATCCTTTTCAGTCTTGCCTTTAAGACTGGTAGAAGAAATTGGAACAGTGCTCATTTTAAGGCTAATTATTCCTTCCACTGAGGCAAGACTCTTTTGAGCACTCAACCCAGTGCCCTGTGAATCAAGGAATTTTCCAGTCTGGCTGGAGCAGGTGTTATCCTGGCCCAGTGTGAATACCGGCACTGTTCCCTTTAATCCTTATTGATGAGTCTTCCTTCAGCCTCTGGTAGTTTCATTTTATGCTTATGTTGATCAGCTGAGTACTCCATGGGACACCCCCTGCAGAGCTCCAGAATTCTCTTTCTGGTACTCTGTGAATTCTAGCTGCCTCGTTTTTTCTGGTCTCTCGGCTCCCATCTTCTCAATTCAGAAAGTCAGCCTGGGTTCTCCCTTTCTGCTCCTCTGCCTGGAAACCTCTGCCATGGCAATAGTTGGGGGCAGTTATAGCTATTATTGGGCTTGCTTTGCTTGTTCCCATCTCTCAGGATCCAGTGTCCTTCACTGCCTCATGCCCAGTGCTTGGAGAATCACGGTCTCACGTAATTTGTCTGTTTTGTGGTTGTTTCAGGTAGAAGGGTCAGTCTTATTTCTGGTACTCAATCTTGACCACAAGTGGAAATCTTTGGAATTACAGCTTAGCAGGAGACTATTTTCTTTTGGTTTGTTTTTAAGGGTATGAGTTGCTTAAGCATGCTTGTATTTTGAGGAAGAGATTAAAGATATTTAAAATGTGAGAAACAGAAGGGAACACCTGTGGGCCAAGGTCCCAGAGAAGGTGAGAGGAGATGGAGGGTTAGCTTTGAAGGGGAGATGCACCTCTTAGCCTGAAATGAGATGATGGGAAATAAGACAGGTTGCCACTGTGGGTCAGTACAGGTTTATAATGGGAAGTTGGGGTGGTTAGTGCCTGATAGTCTGTTTTCTCAACGCAGTGTATGTTAAGTTTATTGACTTAGAATGGTTGAGCAGGCGTGACATATCTGGATTAACAGAAGGAAAATGTGGGAATAACACTCTTGGAGAATATAGGACGGTCTATCTATGAGGAAGAATGTTTCAAAGCAATGTAAAGGCCCTGAAGAGGCTGACTAGCATAGTGGTTGCTAGGTAGTGGTTTTCAGTTAGAAATAATTTAATCTTGATAATAGGATTACCCATTTACATCTTTGGTACAGGACTTGCAAGAACGAGCCATTAATGGATTCATTAGGTTTTGATAGGAGAGAGACAATTTAGAAGTTTAGGGGAGACACTCTTAGAGATTTAGATGAAGCTTCTATAGTGTGCAGTACAGACGCAAAATGAAGGCATCCTTTGTTTTCTTTCTGGGATAAGAAGAGAGGGAAGGATTTGCAAAACACTGCTATATTACACAAGTCTCAAGGGCACCATTGATGCACAATATAACATAGAGGAATCTCTACATTATAATCTTCAATTGTACCATGTTTAAGTAAAATGTCCTTAAGACTAAAGCCACATAAATGCATGCATACGTACATATAAACTATTGTTCAAAATTCAGGTTACCTGGAGGAATTAGATTTCTTTCAATATATCCCACAACCATGTAGAACACAGCAAATATTGAGTATTTTAAATCAATGACAAGCCTCTGATTTCTCAATATTAGCCATAGAGTGCTCACTGGCATGTGATGTATAGTTTGATGGGAAGATGGTGGAGTAGGTCCTATGGTGGAGTAGGTTCCCCATGGCCCATGTTTTCTCATTCTGCATACTAAATTTCAGCATCTTCCAAAATTTTATGATAAAGGTGTAGAGGTTAAGAGAGGTAAAGGTACCTGCCTAGAGTCACAGAGATAGTTGAGTGGGAACTCAGATGTCTAGAATGAGTCTTGTTATCATGTCATACCCATGATGGGTTAATTTTATGTCAACTTGGCTAAGGCACAGTAGCCAAATATTTTGTCAAACAGTATTCTAGATGTTTTTATGAAGGTATTTTTTTAAGGATGAGCTTCACATTGAAGTCAGTAGGCTTTGAGTATAACAGTTAATCCTCCATAATGTGAGTGGCCCTCGTCCGATTAGTGGACAGTCTTATTAGAAAACGACTGAATTCCCCAGAAGAAGAGGAAATTTTGCCAAGAGAATGACTTCAGATTTGGACTCAAACTCTCCCTCTGTCTCCAGCCTTTTGGCCTACCCTGTAGAAAATACTCTTGGATGAAGAATGTTAAATCTGAGAGAATTTAGTAAGCAGGATAATGTGTAATGCTAGGTACTCTGTGCCTAAATTGGGAATATTTAAATTGTAAGGGGACAGTGAATCTCATAGTTCTTGGAATTTAGTCTTCATTTTAGAAGTCATGGAAAAATTTGTCTATACAAGGAAGAAGATTCCCCAAGTAACTATAAAATATCAACACATTGACTTTTCATATTTTCTTTTAATATTATTGTGGTATTTGGTCTGAAAAATATTAATTTTAATTACAATCTTTTTTTCATATTGTTTGGGTGAATATAACCATTATATCTTTTCTTTTAATAGGAATATAATTCTCATGTTATAAATTTACCCTTTACAAATATGTACTTCAGTGGGGTTTCAGTATATTCACAAGGTTGTGCAACCATTACCATTAGGTATTTCCCAAACATTTTTATCATCCAAACTGAAACCTGATAACCATTAGCAGTCACTCCCTGCCTCCTGAGAACCAACTCACCACAGCTCCTGGAAACCACGAATCTTTCTGTCTCTCTGTATTTGCCTATTCTGGATATTATTTTAAATGCAATCAGGTGATTCTGTTTATAATCCATCCATATAATAAGCCACAGACCTTTTGTGCCTGGTTTCTTTCACTAAGTGTTAGATTTTTCAAGGTTTATATGTGTTTTAGTATGTATTAGTACTTTATTTTTATATGGTTGTATGATATTCCACTGCATGTATATACCAAAGTTTGTCCATTCATCAACTGATGGACATTTTGAGTTGTTTCCACTTTTTGGCTATTATGAATAATGATGTTGTGAATATTGATGTACAAGATTTTGTATGAACATTGGTTTTTAAGTCTCTTGGGTATATGTCTAAGAGTAGAATACTGAGTCATATGGTAACCGTATATTTAACTTTTTGAGAATCTTATAAGATGGTTTACCAAAGCAGCTGTGCCATTTTATATTTCCAGAAGCAATGAGGAAAGGCTCAAATTTCTCAACATCCTTACCAACACTTTTTATTGTCCTTTGTTTTGATTAGTCATCCTGATGGATGTGAAGTGATGGTTCATTGTGGTTTTGATTTGCATTTCCCTAATGACTAAGTGATATTCAGCAGTTTTTCATATGCCTGTTCGCCATTTGTATATCTTCTTTGAAGAAACGCCTATTCAAGTCCTTTGTCCATTTTTTCCATTGAAATTTTTGTCTTTATATTGTTGAATTGTAAGTGGTCTTTTTTCTGGATATTAGAACTTAATCAAATATATGATTGACTAATATTTTCTCTCATTCTGTAGGTTGTCTTTTTACTTGGTAGTGTCCTTTAAAGCACAAAAGTTTATAATTCTGACAAAGTCTAATTATTTTTACTTTGTTTGCTTAGGTTTTGGGTGTCATGTCTAAGAAATCATTGTCTAATCCATAATTACAAGGATTCATCCCTATGTTTTCTTCTGAGAGTTTTACAGTTTTAGCTTTATATGTCTAGCTCTGGTTGATTTTTGAGACCCAATTTGATTTTTTTGCATGTGGGTATCCACTGTCACAACACTGTCAAAAAGACCGTTCCTTCCCCCATTGAATTGTCTTGGTACCCTTGTCAAAAATGAATTGCCCATAAATCTAAGGTTATATCTATGGACTCTCAATTCTATTCTGTTGATTACTGTAGTTTTCAAGTATGTTTTGAAATTAGGAATCCTTTTCAAAATTTCTTTCGCTATTCTGTGTACCTTGAATTTCCATATGAGTTTTATGATCAGTTTGTCAATTTCTCAAAAAAAAAAACAGATGAGATTTTGATAGGAATTGCATTGGATATGTAGATTAATTTGAGAGAGTATCATAACAATATTACATCTTGTGATCCATTTACATGGATGTGCATTCATTTAGGTGTACTTTACTGGGTTTTAACAACGCTTTATAGTGTTTGGGGTATAACTTTTGGACTTCACTTGTTAAATTTATTCCTAAATATTTAATTTTTTGAATGCAATTATAAACAGATTTTTTTAAATTTTCTTTTTGGATTGTTCATTGCTAGTGTCTAGAAATAATTTTTTTTGCATATTAATTCTGTACCCTGCAACCTTTCTGAACCACTTTATGAGTTCCAATAGATTTTTAGTGGATTTATTAGGATTTTTTATATACAAGATTATATCATGTTCAAATAGTTTTACTTCTTCCTTTCTGGTTTGGATGCCTTTTATTATCAGATAGAACTCCAGTGCAGTGTTGAATAGAAGGAGCAAGAATGTACAACCTTCTCTTATTCTTAAGGGAAAAGTATTCATTCTTTCATCAACAAGTACAGTATTAGTTATGGGTTTTCATAGATGCCCTTTATCATATTGTGGAATTATAACTCTATTTCTGGGTATTAAATGTATTAACCAGGAAGAGGTTTTAGACTTTGCAAAGTGCTTTTCTGAAGCGTTGAGATGATCATGTGGGTTTTGTCCTTTATTCTATTGATATGGCGTGTTATATTAATTGGCTTTTGGGTGTTAAACTAACTTTGCATTCCTGGAATAATCCGATTGATCACGATGCATAATCCTTTTAATGTGTTGCTAGATTTGGTTTGCTAATATTTTATTGAAGATATTTGTATCTGTATTCATAATAGATATTGGCTTTCTTGTTGTATCTTTCTCTATTTTTGCTATCAGGGCAATACTGACCTCATAGAATGAGTTAGGAAGTATTTCCTCATCTTCTGTTCTTTGAAAGAGTTTGTGAAGACTGGAGTTAATTATTCTTTGAATATTTAGTATAATTTGCTAGTGCATTCATGGACTTTGTGAGTAGTTGTTTGATTACTAATGCAATTACAAGTTTATTCAGAAACTATTTCTTCTCAAGTCAGTTTTGGTACTTTGTGTCTTAATCTGAATTAGTTCATTTTATCTAGATTATCTAATTTGTTGTCATACAATTGTTCATAGTATCACTTTATAATTTTTTTTAATTTTTGTAAAATCAAGTTATGTCCCCTCTTTAATTTATTTTAGTAATTTGAGCCCTGTCTCTTCTTTTTGGTCAATTTAGCTAAAGCTTTGTTAATTTTGTTGAGGTTTTCAAAGAGCCAAATTTGATTCTGATTATCCTTTATTTATATATTCTCTCTTTTATTTATTTTCACAATAATTATTGTTTTTTTCCTTCTGCTTGCATTTGGTTTAGTTTGCCTTTCCCCCCTGATTCTTAGGCTAAAATGTTGGGTTATTGATTTGAAGTATTTTTTTTTTTTAATATAAGCACTTACAGGGGTAAGGGATAATTTTATATGTCAATTTGGGCTAAGGGATGCCCAGATAGCTGGGAAAACACTGTTTCTGGATGCGTCTATAAGGATGTCTATCTCCAGAAGAGATTAACATTTGAATCAGTATACTACATAACAGATATCACCTACAACAATTAGATGGGCATCATTTAATATCGGAGGGTCTGAATAGAACAAGAGGATAGATAAGGGCAAATTCACTCTCTCTGCTTAAGTTGAGATATTCATCTTCTCTTGCCCTTGACATCAGCTGTTCTATTTTTGGGGATCTTTAGTACTAGAACTGAATTATACCACAGGCTTTACTGGTTCTCTATATTGTAGATGGCAGATTGTGGGACTTCTCAGCTTCCATATTCCTGTGAGCCAATTCCTAAAATGAATGAATGAATGAATGAATGTTCTATTGGTTTTATTTCTCTAGAGAACTCTAATATAACAGAAATAAATTTTCCCAAAGGACTCCTTTAGTTGTATTTCTTAAGTTTTGGGTTGTTGTGTCCTCATTTTCTTTTATCAAAGTATACTCTAATTTTGTGTGTGTGATTTCTTCTTTGATTCATTGATTATTATTTTTATTTAGGAGCATGTTGTTTAATTTCCACATATTTGTGAGTTCTCAAATATCCATCAATTATTGGAGAAATATGTTGTATTTTATCAATTCTTTTAAATTTACTGAGACTTTTCTTATGACCTAGCATATGGTCTAATCTGGAGAATGTTCCATGTGCACTTGAAAAGCACGTGTATTCTGTTGTTATGCGGAGAGTTCTATAGATGTCTGTGAGGTCAGCATGGTTTATAGTATTGTTCAAGTAGTTTACTTTTTTTGTCAATCTTCTTTCTAGTTTTATCCAATATTGAAAATGGGATATTGAAGTTCCAGCTATTATTGTTAATTTTTCTCATTATTCCTTTAATTCTGACTTTTTTTAGCTTCATGTATTTTGGGGCTCTGTTGTTAGGTTCATGCATGTTTATAATAGTTGTATTTTCTTGATGGGTATATCCTTCTATTATTTTGAAATGTCATTCTTTAATTTGATAAAATGTTTTAAAGTATATTTTGCCTGATACTAATAATTGTCACTCTAGCTATTTCAGTGACTATTTGCAAAGTACATCTTTTTTCATCTTTTAATGTTAAAACTATTTGTATCTTAGAATCTAGAGCATACCTTTTGTGAAAAGGATGTAGTCATATTATTTTTATCCATTTTGCAATTCGCTAACTTTTAATTGGAGAGTTTAATACATTTATATTAGTGTAGTTAGTTACCAGTGAGGCAGGATTTCTGCCTGCCATTTTACTTTTTTTTTTTTTTTACATATCTTATGTCTCTTTTATTTCTAGCTCCTTCCATTGCTGCCTTCATTTGTGTTAAATAGATATTTTACGGTGTACCATTTTAATTCTCTTGTCATTTCTTTTACTATATATTTTTCAGAATTATTTTCTTTTGATTGCCCTGGGGATTACAATTAACATATCAATTTATAACAATCTATTTTCAATTAATACCAACTTAATTTTAATAGCATAGAAAAATTTTGCTTCTTAGAACTCTGCTCTATTTCACTTCTTTGTTCTGTTATTCTCATAAAACTATTTCTTTTTGCATTGAAAGCCAATCAGTACAGATTTATAATTTTTGCTGTATGCAGCTATTTTCCAAATCACATAGGAGAGTTACAACAGAAAACATTTGCATGATCTTTTATATTCGCCTATGTAGTTACCTTTACCAGTGTTCTTTTTTTCTTCATCTGGATTTAAGGATTTACATTATTGTCTAGTGTCCTTTCTTTTCAGACTGCAGGACTTACTTTAATATACCTTATAGGACAGGTTAGCTAGTGACAAATTTTCTCAGTTTTAAAAATATCTGAGACTGAATTATTTTGCTTTTCATTTTTGAAAAGTATAATTTTTTGGATATTGAGTATTCTTTTTTATTAATTTGAATATCATTCCACTGTCTCATAGTTTTCAATGTTTCTGATATGAAATTAACTATTAATCTTATTGAGAATCCCATTTATGTGATGAATCAGTGCTTTCTTGCTGTTTCCATGATTCCTTCTTTGTCAGTGTGTAAATCTGAATTTATCTACCATAGTTTGAATTTTGGGTAGGTGTAGATTCAAGCCTCTTATCCAATGTGTGAAATTTTCAGCCGTTATTTCTTTAAATATTCTTTTTCTCCTTTTTCTCTCTTCTCTCCTTTTAGAACTCCCAACACTTAGCCAAACAGTTTACAGTTCTGCCTTAGGCTTCACCTCCTGCTTGCACAGAGCATTACCAGCTGCCAGAAGTGAGAGTTTAGGGCCTTTTCTGTCTTTCCTAAGCACACACACAGCTCTGGGAATGTGCGCAAACCTACATGTGTTTGTGGCTTTCTCAGTTCCCAGGAGTATGTCAAAGCCCCTATGGAAATCTCATTCTTCAGTTTTTTCCCTTTAAAGTTTTTGGTTAGCCTGTTATTTTCCCCAATTGTTATTTTTCACCTTAGGCAGCATCAAAATTAAACAATTGCCTATAACTGTTTTTGACAAATATACCTGGGGAGACTTTTTGCACTGGGTGAGCTCTAAGTCAGATTAAATAAAAACATCTTTACTAGTGGAGTCTTCAGGGGAATTGACAGAATTAACTGTCAAATAATGGCAGATCTCTTGGAATGAAGCTTTAAAGGGGAACCACCCCATTCTGTACCCTCCAGTGGCTGCTAGTCTGCTGGTTTGCACTGCGATTATGAACTGTCAGTTTTCAAGTTTACTGTAGAGCTAAAGAGGAAGAATGGGATCAGGGCAAGTTAAAATGCCACAAAAAACGCTGTTTACCAAGCCTTAGCTTTTTAAAAATAATTTTTTTAACACTACTTTTTTTTTGACATTACTTTTATGGAGAAGAGAATTTTTGGAGGTTCTTACTCTGCCATGTTTGCTGCCATTCCTCTTTCCCACTAAATATTGATGTATATTATATATATGGTGAGATCCAATTAGAAGAACAAGAGATTAAGTGCTGATTCTCCTGATCACACGAGGGAAGGAAAATGTTAAGAGGTTCCACATATGTTGAGAAATTCTCATTTAATCTTTTCTGACATTTTCAACTTCTTTTGGTGCGAGAATCAGAGCAGAGCAGGGGAACCAAAGAAGAGCTCGTTGCTGGGATTCAGCAAGTTTACCTCACGTTGCTGGTCTGTCACAGCCTCCTGTGTAAATTATACTTCTGTGCATTTGTATTTTTGCCTCTCCATCTTCCTCAATAGCTTCTCCGTGATTAGACTTTACATGGCAGAGGCTGAATCATTCCCATGAGAGAGTCCAGCCTGGGAACAGCTGTGTTTAAAAGGCTCAGCCTCTATATCCAAGAGGGAAAGCTACTTAGAGGAAGGGGTGGGCTAAACCATTTGCATCTATGATGATTGTAAGTTAATGTTCTCTAATACTTTTGTAAAACAGTTCCTAGGTGAATAAAAATAAATGGACCCTATTTAATTTCTTTAATTCTTATCTCCCTATTACTTTCACTTACCAGCACAAGTTTCTCACTACTACCAATAGTCATTTGAGCATATATTTAATCAATAAATTCTTTGATAAACCCAGTTGGTTTAAGTTTATTCTTTTATCAAGGATTTGGTGAGCACCTACTGTGGGCTAGCATGGGATTAAGAGTTTCCCCACAAACTCCCAGAATACAGGACTTCCCTATTCCTTCCAGATGCTAACTGTGCACCATGGACTGTGGAAATGACTTTATTTTTACCTTGTGTTTTCCATAAATACAGAACAAAGTGATCCAGATGTCACTCAATATAGTAAACATTCTCTACTCCCACCGCACACACAGTGAAATAGAAAAACTACCTATAAAACCAAGAAATGTTAAGTGAAAATAACTTTGTAAGCTCATGCCACTTTCTAGTATGAGACAAGGCATAGTAGAGAATGATCACAAGTTAGTTCTTTTTTCAGTGGCTTTGCTCAACATCCAGAAACACATTCAGATACTATCTGAGATATTGAGATTGTGGGGAAATTCTCCTCTTGAAAGATTTCACCTCTACATCAAATGTTTGCAAGGTGTCATTTAAAAAAATATTTCATCAATTTACTTTGTAGTGTTTGGAATTTCCTGGTTTACTATTAGAGAAAGAAAGATTGCCAAGGTGTTCCTGCTTACCGTCTGTCACCTTGTTTCCTCTTTGCACATAAGCAGGCATATTCTGCATGTGGCTTGATACTCCCAGTTCTGTGGGGGAGGATGGGAACACTGACAGCTGCCAGGGTGGCTGCTCTGGTGGACGGCTGGGTGCAGGTGCATAGACCGCCTCAGTCCGACAGGCTTTAAGGCTTGCATTATCTCTGCCGTTATCCAATATCTTATCCAATAAGGTCCTTGGAAACAACAGAAGCAGCACAGTTGTACACAGTCCCCAGGGCATATAACTCCATAATGTCCACTCAGATCTACATGGATGAAACATCTGCAATGTGTTATTTCTGTGATCTCCATGGTTACAATGTCACAGCAGCTTAGGAATTAAATCATGCACCTGACATTATGATGCTTTGATATCTGTATGATTTTCTTTTTGCCTATATGCTACATATGACATAAACATTGGAACTCTTCAGTTTATATAACAGTTTCTTGCCAAAGGAGTGAAAGGGGTAGATAGTAAGTGCTGGACAAGTTTTTCTTCTAGTCATGTTTTCAAGTTGTAGAATGTGCCTCTGTTTCTGAGATTCTTTCTCCAGTGTCTGATGACCTAGAATTCGTCCCATTCCACCACTAACTAGACCATGGACTAATAACTTTTGAAAATCTCCATTTTCTTGGCTTTAAATTGAAATCAATAATCCCCACTGGCAGTCTTTTGAGAACACATTGTTAAGCATTCATGTGAAAGTTGTTTGAAAATGGCTGCTAGAGGCAGACAAGAGCTGAATCTTACCTAGAGAGAGAGGAATCACTAGCCAAACGGGGGTTCGAAGTATCATTTTTTTTAGGAAGACAAGTGGCAAATGAAATTCAGGGTTCTGGGAAATCCAGATTGGAGAATGTGGATTAGATCTGAGGCCTAAATTGGATCTCCTCCTTCCCAGCCCTAATAGGAACCTCTGCAGAGAACTGAGTCTGCTCTGCGGCCTTTGAGAGTCTGCCTATTGCAAGTTTAAGGGTAGCTTCTGGAGGGCAAGAGGAGCACAGAAGGAATGGTGAGCCTCCCAGCTGAGTGGAGCAGGCTCTCCCATAGTGGGTTTGGACTCAGAGACAGGACATGCCATGGCTCACACCAGAATAGGAGAGGGATCTCAGTGCATGGGCACAGGACCATTAAAGAGGACTCAAGGTCATGCCACAGGTGCTGGTGGAAGTCAGGCTCCTACCGAACAGATCAGTGCCTCTCCTTCCTGTGGGGAGGGACCGTCAAGGGAGGAGGAGACTAGGAGTGTTGACCTCATCACCCTCAGAGAGTGAGAGAGAGATGGGAAGTCCCCAGCTGTGAGTATGTTGGGGAGAGCAAGAGCCCCCTGCTATCACCCAGCCATGACAATGAGGTAGATGGATGGCGTTGGTTTTAGAGGGTTTGATCCAGTGAAAAGTCTGAGGGAATTGGCTAGATAAGCTACATTGAAGGTCACTTAAACAGTCACTTCATTTTCCAGGAAGATGGGGACAACAGCAGGTTGGTGGTGCCTGGCTCAACTAGTTGATGTCAGTCATCTAGCTCTCAGAAAGATTAGGTCAAGAAAACAGGACACTCCCAGGAGGGTAGGACTTCAGTGGGGGCCTGGGCCACCAGAGAGCAGCATTAAGGCCACTGGGTCCTCTGAGGAGCAAGGAATCAGCTCACGCAGCAGGGGGCAAAGTGGATTTGAGAGATGAAGGTCATGGTTTTGTTAAAAGTCATTGTCTTCAAATGTAGAAATATAGCTGTGATTTAGATAAGCCACATAAAATCAAGTTATTAGCGTAAGTTTAGTTGCATAATAAGGAAATAGGTATTTTTTGTCTCCCTGCCCTTCGAAGGTGCCTTTTCCGGTCTGCAGTACTTACTGTCCATTCCTGATGGCGGTAACAGTACCCAGGGTTCCATGTGGGGACCGGCACTCCCAGTCCACATGGTCAAGGTGGGGCGATTGGGTGGTCTGCAGACTCAGACCCGGGCAGCCAGACCTTTTATTTCCTGACCCCAGAAACTAGTTAAGGGGAGGAGGGGCGTGTGACCCAATCCAGACTAAAGGAACACCTTGGAAAGGAAAATACCCATTGGCAGAGGGTTTGCAGTCGAGGTGGTGCAATATAAACCTAGAGCTACTTGCCATCGTGAGGAGGGCGTTAGCTTGAGAATGAAACCAGCCCAGAGGAAGGAAAACGAAGTCGAAAGATGGAAGGAAACATATTTTTGAGCATCTTAATCAGCCATGTTCACAATTTTCAAATATATGGGCCAATACATATTTTTCTTTGTTTTTGTTTAAAACAGTTTCTGTAATTTTTCTATAATCTGAAGTCAAAAGACTCCTGACGAATGCACTTCCGCTTTGGTATCTCTCAAACATGTTTTATGTGAGTGACATTTTTCTTTTCTCCTTGTCTTCCCTTCTCTTCTTTACTCACCCAAGCATATCCTAATCTGTGTAATGAAACAAAAGATCATATTCTGTGTATCAAAGGTCAGGAGAATGTTCTGTTTTTCTATAATATTAGCTTGTGTTTTTGTCCAAGACTATCTTTAGGTTCAGAGTATGGGATCAGCTGGATGATTTTTCTTCTTCAAATGGCATCCACTTGGTCACTTGGAGATGTTCAGCTGATGGCTGTCCTGGTCTGGACAGTCCAAGATGGCTTCTGCCGGGCATCTCGTTGGGGATGGCTGCAAGGCTGGTTTAGCTAGAGGCCTTCCCACTATTCTTGGGGCTTCTTTACATGTTCTTTTATGGTGGCTTAGAACTTCATGAGTGGTTATTCCAGGAGGTCCTGGATGTAAGCTGCAAGACTTCTTATAACCTAGACTTAGAAATCCAAGGATGTTACTTTTACCTCATTCTAATGGTCGAGCAAGTTACTAAGGCCAACCCAGATTCAAAGGGGAAAGGAATTAAACAGTTAGACTCCATCTTTCAATGAGCAAGGTATTTGTGGCCATCTTTAATCTACCACAGGATGGGATAGCAGTGGGAAGAGTTTGAGCTTTGGGCCTGGATAAACCTATCTTAAGAAGGACTTCCTACCCCCTCATTGTGTCCACTTAGCCTTCATTTGTAGAATAGAAGGTAAGAAAACCTCTGTCATAGACTTGAGAATTAAGTGAAATAATATGTGTGAAATGCCTTAGGGCAATGCCTGGTGCAAAGTAATCACTCAGTAAGTTGTAGTTTGGTTCTATTTATGCCAGGAGTGAAGTCTCTCTTGACTATGATGGATTATTAAGTGTGTTGAGATTTTATCTCCATTTCTTAACTCTCGTTCTTTGGAGGTATTTGAGATGGTCAAAGCTAATTCATGAACCATAGCTGCTTTTTTTTTGGTTCTAGAGTTAACATTATTGCAGATTGTTGCAGTATCAATTGGCTTGGGGCCAGAATCATTTATTTTGTAGAAGAACAGTGCTGTCAAAAGGTAATAGATTCAGTATCTTTCTGCAGAATTTTAGTTCTCTTTCAACATGGGATTTCTCAGCTCATCATTGTCCTTGCCATAAACTAGACTTAGATCAGGGCTGAATACAGTTCAGCCACGGGTTCTCATTGAAGGGCATTAGAAAATCCCATTTGAGCTTAGCAATTCTTCTGAATAGAAATGTCATTTATGATATCTGGGATCCCCTGCCAGCCTCAGAATTCCCATGGTATGGATGTCAGTGCAAAAAAGTTGTTCCACAGTTATGAAGTCCTTTGGTCTTGAGCTACAATCTCCCCCTTCCTTTATGTCTTTATAATCATAATCAATTGACTGTACATGCTGGCTGCCTGGGATGGAAATAAATTTTATGGTTCTAGCATAATGGGAAAAGAGAAAAGACCTGCATAATATTCATGCTTGAAATTACTAAACTCTGGGATCCATTACTATTATA
Organism: Macroglossus sobrinus; assembly: GCA_004027375.1. Classification (NCBI taxonomy): domain Eukaryota; kingdom Metazoa; phylum Chordata; class Mammalia; order Chiroptera; family Pteropodidae; genus Macroglossus; species Macroglossus sobrinus. The sequence goes on along the minus strand of PVKZ01000679.1, from coordinate 615,123 downwards.
CCCACAGCTGAGTCTGGATTTGCATCCAGTGTATAAATTCCTAAATGCTATTGCTGAAAGTTATGTGCAGGAGGTGCAGTTAATGAATTATGAATCTTCTGTACCAAGAGACTTAATATTTTGCTCAGTGTTTTGCATACAACTGCTGGAGTGTCATGAGTAGTATATGGGCTTTGCCATCATTTTTCAGTTGTTTGAGAAAAACAGTGCCTTTGAAAGGGTTCACATCCTAAGTTTTGTAAAATAGTCATGATTCGTTTGCACCAATTCTCTTAAGATATTTGTATTTTTAGTTCCTTAAGTCATCTCATGTTGCAATAGTGAGGCAATCTGGAATGTGGGTTTGTAAATTCTGTTCTGAGCCGCGAGCCAGCTGGGAGCCCTGAACAGATATCATGCTTCACTGCTGTGGGAAAACAGAAACCTCTCTCACCACAAATGACCCCTACAGATTCAATAAATTCAAAGAAAAAAAGATATGTGTATTTATTAGTAGCAGCTATTGAAAATCTCTAATTTTTATTGAAGATATTTGACTGAAATATCTAAAAGAAATGAAAGTAAAAAAGATGATATTATAATAATTTTAAAAATTGACAGTAATGTCAAGAGGGCAACATTAGGTTGTGTTAAACAAGGTATTACATATCTCATCTACCTAACTTAAAAAATTTTGAAATCAGCTTAGGTAAATACAGGCCCAAGAAGCTATTTATGAGGTTGAAAATTACAGGCACCTATTGGTTTATTACCACATTATTTTTCTGATAATTCAGGAGCTAAACTCAAATTCTAGGAGGGAAAGAAAATCCAGGTTCTGTTCTACCTCATTGTTCTGCCTCATTAAGAGCTTCACTGTCACTCTCAAGCCATTCCAACTGTGTTTATGCCGGGAAACCGTAGATATAGTATAGACCTCCTCTGTTCTCTTACACAGAAATATGTGTTGGGTAATATTTGTACAGTGCTTTGAATTCCTCCAGAATATACACATTGTTCCTCAAATTCAAGTATATATGCTAAATAAGTTTTATAAAGTACACAAAATAATTTTCCTACACAATTACTATGAAGCAACACAGTTTTTGAATGTATCATGAGTCATGTTAACTAAAATACCACTTTATCAACATTTCCACTGCCTACCTTTTTTCTCTGTTTGGGTATGTTTTGTCACACAGACAAAATAAGGATTTCTTCACTAACAGAAAAAAGAGTCATACTGAACCAATTAAAGCAAGCAAAGGAAAGAATTAGCTGAGAAAATTGGTAGTGTTTTATGGCTGAGATGGCTTATACTATATCATACCTCACATTATCATAACTCACAGACTTCTTATTTTCTTAATGAGTGACAATAGCAAGACTGGAAAACATCTGCCTTGAAAAAGAACACTAACTGCTCTCTGCTTAAAAAATGTTGCTTGCCTATTACTGTGTAGCAGCCATGCGTATCATATCGTGGTATGAGATGTCTTGGTTGCAAGAAATTAATATGCTCATGTTTGATTTCAAGTTGTTTCGAACAGAATCCTGGCATAATTCAAGTCATCGTAAAGCCACAGTTGGAATAAAGACATGATTTACTATTAGCAAATCTTCAACACTGCTACTCAGTTCCCAGCAATCATGAGGACTTGGACAAAGGAAATTTAGCTAACTATTGCATGATTTTTTGTCATCTAAAAAGAAATCTGCAATATAAAAAGAAAATGTAAAAATAACCTCTCATTTGTATAGCTAATCATTTTAACTGATAAACATTCTTTTGGCTCCATAAGTAAAGTATATTCGGGAACCCTCATGGCACCACAAGAGCTGCTGCCATCAGAATAAGTTTATTAACACTCCCATGTGTTTCTGTCATGGGCAAGAGTAGTCTTTCTTTCCTCTCATTACCAAGGTGTTTGGAAGGTGAAAGAATGACCTTTAGAAGAAGGAACAAGAAACAATTCCAGTATCAATTTGTTCATTGTCTGAGCTCCCTAATTTTTTCAAGTTATTGTCAAATAGGTCTGAAAGTTAAAAGTAACTGTTCGTTTATTTTTATTTCTCCTTAAAGTGGGAGGTAAGATCACAGTGGATAAATTGCTTTTGCACTTTGAATATGTTCTCATTGTACTAATATTGCATTGTTAATTTCTAAACTGTTGGAAAGGCATGGAGTTTGGCAAAATGCTAATTATTTCCTGGCTTGGAAGATAAATTAGGTCATGGAAAGGAATTCGTTTCTGGACTATCTCAGATATTTGTCATCATCTTTTTTTTTTTTTTTCATTTTAATAGTGATGCATTATTATTACAGAGTGTAAAATTTTTCATTCAGGAATGACTTTATCCAAGATATTATCTAATAGAACAGCTGGTACCCTTGTTAAGACTGACCTTGAACTGTGGCGAAGTTCAAAATTCTCGCAGACCTTTGACTTGTCCTTGTTATTAACAAAAAAAGCAGAGTCTGAATTACTTATATTAAGTAATTAGTTCATTATCTGTTGTTATGTTTAATGAAATAATTCCCATAAACTGAAGATAGAGTTTTTCCATATACCAACTGAGTTTTAAATTACACTATTGATTTAAATATTTTTAACTACCCCAAATGCTCTCAAATTGTAATTTTATATATCTATATACATATAGATACATATACCTGTTTTTAGATAATTCTACTCTTTAGCCCAAAACATAAGCAGATGTGAATTTTTAATCTTATTAGTTCCAGAAGACAAACCTAGCCCTGTACAAAGAACACTGAGCCAAGTTGGTGGTAGCTTGTGAATATTTCTTTCTAACTCCAAACAGGATCATACTGCTCACAGTTGTCTTTTGTGTGCAGGTGCATTGTGAGAAAGTAACCCACCAATGAAGCCACACAAATCCTTTGCTTCAAGTCTTTTAGTCACATAGTAAGAAATTAATAATGCTGTATTTGTTTTGTTTTTAATATTTCTCATATTTCTTATTCTCATCCTGTAGGAATGCATTCTAATCCAAGGACACATTCTCATACATTCATTAATCCTTGTGCTCCAAAATAATTCACATAAAAACTCAAAATCAGATGGTTTCATGTGTTCTAACTTAGCTTTTGCTAAAACAGGATCATCCCTGAACTTGTCATCTGCTGAGGTATTGAATTCCCTATTTCACTCAATTACATGATCTTAAGAATGTAGCCATTTGCCATTTCTGTCTCAACTGTGAGCACATGTTTCTGCGACTAACTGTTCAGCTTGGGAACCCCTCAATTATAAATGACCTATTGGAAAAAAGAGTAAATCACTGAAGGAGCTACTTAAGTCGTATATAAGAATGTTGTGTCTGTTTAAAAATAAAGTATTATTAATGTAGTTTTCCTGGCAATGACAAGTTCTAGCTCTTTAAAGCATGCTACTGCAATATCTGAGATAGAAATTGTTTAAAAGTAAAATATTTCTTTAGCTGTAAAAAGAACTTTATCTATTAAATAAAGTTGTAATCAGGTTAATATTTTGAGAGAAAATTGGCTGTTGTTTTCTTCTAATTTAAAATAGTATCCTAATGTGGAATAATTTAATTGTAAAAAAATATTTTCATATGTGTATATTGTGTTAATCAGTTTTCTTCTAAAAATGAAGTGGACAGATGTTAATTAATTACATGGCAGGAAGTGGGAACTGGTGGGGTTTATTTTCTTTCAAAAACTGTAGGCTCTTTACTCTATATGTACTCATTGTTTTTATGAGAAATATGTGGGATGGATCAAATTGCTTCTTGGTATAAAAAGATGTTTGATTTCTGCTTGGAAATGAAGAGAGCTAAAAATACTATCATTTGCTACCTTAATAACAAGAAAGAAAGCTGACGAGCTGGAAATTAATGACTTTCCTTGAACCTATGAGAGAACTAAAATTGTAGGGCAATATGGGGAAAGACAAGTGCTTGCAAAGAAAGATGGTGCCAACTCCATGTAAGCCCAAAAGAAGATTCAGCTGGCAATTCTGAATGAATTTATGAAGGCCAGATGGGAATGTGAAGTCCCTGGGGGCGTTACTCTAGGAAGGCACAGGGAAGACTGGACAGAGACCTAAGACAACTTACTCTTTGACCCAGCTGCGCCCTGGGATAGAACAGAAGTCACTGCCGAAACACTGCCAGATTCGTCCTCTGGATCATCTCAGAGTAACAAAAATCTTCACATGCAGGAACAAGAGTGCGGTCCGAGGCCCTGGAGGTGGGATTGGACCCTGTGTCAGCCCAGCCATACCACGAGGAAGAAGCAGGAATACTCGAGAATGTCACAGCCCCAAGACCCGGGTCCACAATGCCTGCCTAAATCTGGGGTTTAATAAGAACATCAGACAACACCTCCTTCCCCCAGTCCTCCACTTCCGTCACCCTATCAAGTGTCAAATAAAATTAAGAGTGGAATACTGCTAGGAGAGCTGCAAGAGACAGATTCTCTGTTCCTTGTACAAAAGAAAAACCCTAAGCCAAGTGGAGAGAGCCAAAGCCAAGCAGGGAGCCAGCTCGAAATCCAGCCCAGCTCTTGCCTAGACTAACAGGAACCCCTGCAGTCAGGGCCCTGCGGAAGGAAAGGGGCGCTCACCTCCAAACGTGGCAATTATTTACTTTAATATTTATCCTCTTGTACAGTATGTCCAACTTCAATGAATACATAAGGTGTAGGGAGAAAAAAGAAAAAGCACAGTTTAAAATGACAAAGGAGTCAACAGAGCCACTGTTTGGAGCTCCCAGTCTAGCTCACAGGTTTTTAGCCTGCATGCACGTCAGAATCACAGACAGGACTTCAGAGCTTAACTTTACCATCGCCACCCCAGATGATTAAATCATAATCATTTGTGGGCGGAAGCAGGAGGAGGGAAGGGATATCCAGATATAAGTATTTATTTCAAAAGATGCCAGATGATTCTAATACAAACAGCTTGAGAAACATTGTTTTCAGTAAAGACAGGATATAACACAATTATTGAAAATGGATAGATGTTTTATCTATATGTGTATATATAGCATATATATGAAATCAAGAATAAGATACTTTGAACATATATTTCTGCAATCTAGAAGAGGCAAAATAGAAAAATGACAAATCACAGATGTTGCTGATATAGTAGGAAGTGGTTTCAGAGAATCATCGCTATTTTATCTGTCTGTATGTTACCTAGAGATTAAGTAGATTTATTAATGGGACTCTAAATGGTTAATTGACATATGAAATGAAAGATTTGAACCCAGCAAGGGTAAAGGCAGAAAACTGACCACCGTTATTCTCTTATGGATTTCCTCCTTCAGACTCCTGGATCTTTGCTTTTTAATTTGGTATTTAGATTGGGAGATTATATTTAAACCATGAGGGGATTTTAACTGGAGAAAGGTGAGAGCTCAGGGGTAATTATTCTTGGATGACGGTGTAAGGTGCTATCCAACATCCAGCTTTGGCTTGGGTAGTCATTTCTCTTCTCTCCATCTAGTATGCCAGCCAAAATCATAATCAATTATGTGTTTTTTCCTTTTTCTTTTTCCCTGTTTTGTTTTGTTTTGTTTTGTTTTGTTGTTGTTGTTTTTAGGGGATGGGGGCAGGAGACTAGAAGCATAAAAACCCCATTGGTCACAGAGAATTATTTGTTGTATAGAATTACTTATTACTGGTGGTGAACTGTTTTCATGGGCCATTTACCGAGACTTGGAAATGATTTACCTGGGCAGTGGGGAGAGTGTGGACATTGTGTAGCCAGACTCGGTTTTGAATCTCGTTTCTCTCACTTGCTGCCTGCATAATTTTAGACAAGTTTACCTCTTCGAGTCTCAGCTTCCTCTTCTATAGAATGGAGATAATAATACCTGTCTTAGTAGAGCTGTCGTGAAGATTAAAGGAGCTAATACTGTAAAGTACGTGGTAGGTGCTTAGTACCTTCCAATTCTCCTTTCTTTGTGACACCTCACACTTTCATCTAGAGGATCATTCCCTTGCTCTGGCTTGTTCTTGGGGTGTCCTACTATGTCTGTTCTGCAGCCTTTCTTTCACCTCACTGTTATCACCTCACCTGTGGATCATCCTTCAGATTCCCTCATGTCTCAGCAATCTGCTCTTACTGTTCCTTGTCTCCCCTCTCTACTCTACTATTGGATACAGTGTTAAACTTTTTAGTAGTATGTTCACTTTACTAATTAATACTTAATAACACTTAATCGGTCCAGCTAATCTTTGCAACACTTTTATTTCTATTCTACAGAGGAGGCAATCAAGACATAGTGAGATTCCCTTAGGTCGCATAACTAGCTAATGTGACATAACCAGTTCACTCTACTGCTTGCTCTAGATTGCCCATGGGACCCAATAGCAACTTCATAGTGCAGAATACAATACTATCCCCAGCTAGCTCCCGGCCTTATCTCCTGGCCCTCACTCTAAGCTTCAGCTACACAAAGCCATTCCCAAAACATTCCATATTCTTCCATGCGTCCTGCTTTTCCCCACGCTATTTCTTCAGTCTGCAGTGCCCCTTTCTTCTTTTTCCATCCATCTGCTGGGCTTCGACTCCTGTTTTGTGGTCTGGCAATGATGTCAAACCCTCTGTGAATCCTCCCTGCTTATTGCAGGCCCTCCAGCTCCCGCTGCCTATTGCACAAACCTGTGAATATAGCATTTTCCATACTCTCTGGAAATTAGTGATTCATCTATCTCTTTCACTATTGTTATCATAAACTGCCAGCAGGGAGAATTTTTGCCACTTAGTTGGTGTTCAATAATGGTATGTGTGTGTATGTGTGTATTTGGTACTTCTATTAAGATAATTTTAGATTTACATGCAGTTATAAGAAATAATAGAGGGATCCTGGTTTATGTTGCCCATTTTTCTCCAGTGGTAATATTCTGTGAAACTATAGTATAATATCAAAACCAGGATTATGACTTTGACACAATCCACTGATTTTATTCAGATTTTCTCAGTTTCACTTGGACTCATTCGTGTGTGCGTGTGCATGTTAAGATTATGTAAAAATGTAGCATCTGTGTAGGTGCCTGTATTTGCCACCACAGTCGTAATACTGAATGGTTCCAACAACACAGGGACCCCTCCTGTGCCCTTTTGTAACCACATCTGTGCTCTTCTTTGCCCACTGTGTTCCTAACCTCTGGCAACCACTTTGTCCCTAACCTCTGGCAACCACTTATCTGTCCTCCATTTGCGCACTATGATCCTAACCTCTGGCAACCACTTATCTGTCCTCCATATCTACAATCTTGATGTTTCGAAATTTTACATAAATAGAATAATACAGTACATAATCTTTTGAGATTGGCTATTTTAACTCAGTGTAACTCCCTGAAGATTCATCCAAGTTCTTGCACATTTTAGCATTTCATTCCTTTTTAGTGCTCAGTAGTTTTCCACAGCACGTCTATCACAGTTTGTGAGGCCGCTCACCTGGTGAAGTGCGTCTGCACTGATTCTAGTTTGGGGCTATTATGAATGAAGCCGCTATGAATATTTGCATTCAGATATTTAGGTGATCAGACATGTCAATTTCTTTAAGATAAATATCCCAAAGTGCCAACGCTTAGTCATATGGTAATTGTATGTTTAGTTTTATAAGAACTTGCCAAAGTGTTTTCCAGAGTGGCTGTACAATCTTACATTCTCACCAGTAATGTATGAGAAGACCAATTTCTCTGAATCCCAGCCAGTACTTGGTATTGTCATTATTTTTCATTTTGACCATTCTGATCTCTCTCTTTCTTCCTCCCTCTTTTCTTTCTTTCCCCCTTTCCCTCCCTTCGTCCTTTTTCCCCCCTTTATTCTGAGAATTACCCCTCTCTCACGGTGTATAGACTTCTATTGTGAGGGCATTTTCAGGTAAATGCCCACATTTTCTTCACGGATATTTATTTTCCTGCTTCCTGTACCTAGGCAGGTAGCACGCATGGAAGGGGAGGCAGGGGTCTTATATTGTGGGATAGGGTGCTGACCACTTTTCCTGCTGTGGCTCCCCCTCTTCAGTACCCATGGTTCTTTCCTACTGCCAAGCTTGGTTCTCCAGATACCCTTCTAGATTTCCAGTATGCTTTTTCTAAGTTAATCTTTGCTTCTGTTAGCTAGATATCTGTTGCCTACAACCTAAAATCCTGGCTTATAATGTTTGCTTTTTAAAATTTAAATAATTTTAGTCAATGATTATATATAGCAGAATACTTAACATATATAAACATATATGTATAAGAAAAGTTATATAGGCCCAGAGGGAGAACAGATATATTTACTTGGGTGGCGATGGGGAGAGGAGGTCAGGAAAAGCTTTATGGATATTATAGAATTTGAGATACGTTTTAAAACTAAATAGCATCTGGACAGGTTGTAATCTAAATTGAACAGCCACTTGCTGAATTTTGGTTTTATGCTTATCCAAATAAACCGCAATATTATCCACAGAGTATCTTTTTCTGCATTTTCACTACCTGTATATTTACCCATTCTAAATAGGTAGACAATAGATCCTGTACTGTAACGCAGTCTGATTGCCTTAGACCCATGAAAGTGTGCTCCTGTCTGCCCCGAGGGAGAGCGAAGGTGACTGTGATGGAAGTAAACAGCCAGGGGCTGGGGAAGAGGATGCCACCTGACATGTTGATACCAGGTGATGCCCACGGTTGGTTTTGTTCTGTTGATTATTGCTCTTTTTCCTTAATTTTTCCTTAAAAATACTGTCTTTTAAAAAAAATCTGGTTGTAAAACAAGATGGAGATATAAATTGTGAAAGTATACATTCGATTATGCCTGCGGGAGCTACAGCACTCCTAGAAGACCTACCCACCTGTGCTGGGCTTTCGGGTGGTAAAGAGCAGTATCAAAGAAAGGAGCACAAAATAAACTTGTAAAGAACTTCTTCACATGTTACAGACGTAGTTTAGCATGTTTATTATAACTACTGAAGCCAGAGAATGGATTCCTATGTGGAATGTTATGACCTCATTGAATATTGTGTTTCACTTAGCTCTAGAAGCAATGAAATCTCTATTAGGTCATAAATTATACAAGAGAGGTTAAAGCAACATCTGAAATATAGTTAATCAATCAAAGAGAACGGTATTTTAACTTATATTAAGGAATTAATTTGTGACATCATTGAGATGAGCAACATGAATCACAAAACATGATGATGAATTCTGGAAACACATGTTACAACCCATATTTTTTTATTATGACACATATCATTCCTATAAAATTATAAATAACATATACGCACACTTTGAGAATAGCAAAATATAAAGCCATATTTCTGACACCCAATTTAAGAAATAAAATGTTCCCAAAATCTTTACAATCCCCATGTTCCCTCTTGGATCCCTTTTCTCTCCCTCCCGAAGGTGCATTTTGTGTTTATTACATATATATGTATCCATACACAATAGATATAATTTTTAATTTTGCATACTGTTGAAGCACATATAAATGGAATCTACTGTATGTGCTCCTCTGATTTCCCTTTTTTCTCTCAATATTTATTTAAGATTTAATCATGTCTATACCTGAGCTGAAGTTATTCATGTTTACTGCTATATAGTGTTCATTTGTAATAATGTCCCACCAATATTTTCATTCATTTTAATTGTAATGAATACATATTTCAAGGACTACTCTTAGTAGCTGTAAACACATAGAATGTGAAATAAGTTAGAAATACTATTTTTGTAAATGTGAACTGAGATACAAGAGTTTCATTAGAATAGTATTTTATAAGCTTTTCTGATCATGATCTCATAAGATATAAACTGGTTTTGAAAAATTTTTACAAAACAATACTTGGATTACAAGGGATACCTTTTGATATTTTTCATTTCATTCCATTCTATTTTTAAAAAATTCTGGCTATGTTCCTCTATACTGATTTCTTGAGCTGTTAATGGGTCATAATCAGTCAACCAGCACTTTTTAAAAGAGTACACGAGCACCAGAAATGGAATCGCTGGGCTGCAGCGTGTACCCACCTCCAGCCACATGAGACAGTGCCAAATGAATCTCCAGCCAGCTGTGCTCCGTTCCCCTCCCCCAGCCACAGCAATGTGCCCCCTTTCTTACACACCTTTGCTAACATTTGAAATCTTCAGATTTTTACATTTTTTTGGTTGGCTACATTCCATGTCTTTAATAATAGAAAATTGAACAGGAACCCAATTTTAAAGCTCATCACAGATAATCCAAATTAGAGTGAATCTACTCAGTCAATAAAAATACACATTCAGAAGAAATCAGAAGGTTCCATTTTGGGGCATTTAGTGTATGCTTTTTAGAAAACAAAAAGTCATGCATACTAAATGTATACACCAAAAAGTGACCTGGATTCAGAAGTGCAGGTCTCAGATTGACTCTTCTGGGGGTTCAGATTGTCCAGATCAATAGTTAGCCATGGAAAGCATAAACCTACAGTTGTAAAAATTCTACTTTAGGTTTTAATCAGAGTCAACAAATGTTAGCCGCACCAGTATGCAAACAAAATGTGGTTCTGGGCTTTCGGAGCTCAAGGCTATAACATACTGCAAGAATTCCTGGTGGTGTCTTTCTGCTGTTTCCATATAAGCTTTGACTAACCTGAAATTCCTCCATTTTCCCACCACCTTCAATGAAAAATGGTAGGAAGAGATTAAAATAATCTGCTTCTTTCACTCTTACTTCTAAATCCATGAGAAATTTCAGGTGAACGTGCCACTCACTAGTGGTAAACTAGGGGCTTGGGACATAGGAACCTGCACTCAATGACTTGTGCCTCTTACTGGCATATGGAAGTTTCAGGAGTGTAGAATTTCTAAATTTCCATGCACAAAATCCTTCAGAGGTTTGCAACATCTCAAACCCTCAGCCATTCCCAACACTGGGGCAAATTAGAAAGCCCAAGGAAGTCAGTTAAGTTATCTTCTTGCAGACAGGCAGCTAATTTATTTATGGCAAATTCTTTGGCCACTTGCCAACAGAAAACATGTTCACACAAAGCTGGTTGGGGAGGGGAGGCAGGGAAAAGAAGATGCCGAAGCTGTACCCTGGCCCACAGCATCCCTAGGGATTTCGAGGGGTACAGCCTCCACAGGAGTTTAAGAAGGGATATTTGGGGAAAGATTTCCTAATCCATCTTGAAAAGATGTATTCTAACATTAGGGAGGCCTTTCTGCTGCCTGAAAAGGATATCTTACAGCATTTCAGTAACAGTATTTCATTTTGCAGAGCAGCATGTAAGGTGTAGGAAAAGGGGAATAACGCAGGAGGTAGGCAGTTTTGGGTCCTGGATCTGTTGGCAGTTTGGTAATTTACGAAAGAAGAAAAATATTTCATGTAGAACTAGTCGAGAGGTTTTTAGCTCCATCAAGTTTCATCTGTATTCACAGATGAAATGCAATCTATAGCACCTTTTACCATTTAAATCTCAGATTATGCTTTCTTATTTTGTTTTAAATTACTGAGCACTAATGGAAGGACTCTCCATGCAGAGTAAGCTCCATCAGTTGACTCTGAGTTTTTAAAACGGATGGTGTTAATAAAATTATGCGGGTATTCACATTTATGTTTTAAAGAAATAGTTTTATTTAAATGAGTCAAAAGGTGGATAAAAACCAATATATTTTAGCTTATAGAGTTTGTGTCTAATACAGATTAATATTTGAGTAATGACATTCATTTCATTTATTCATTCATTTAACACCATACCAGGCATACACCTGGCATTCACAAAGGGCTTTTTATTTTGCAAAGTACTCTCATGCGTAATTTCACAGAAGTCCAACAGAACCCTGAGAGTGTCTTAGTGGGTCCACTTAAGTCACAAATGATGACATTGCTTGGCTACTGGAGACTTGCTCAAACAGGTTGAAAAGCTCGAGGTTCTGCTCAAGCATCCAGCTAGGTCGGCAAAGGAGGTACCCAAAGGCATTGGGACCTTGGTCACCAGTGACCCCGTTCTTCCACCCCATCCTGAGCCAGTCCCTGTGTTCTGATTGACAGAGTTGAAATAAAAACAACACTGGAGTACTAGTGGTTTGCTATGACACCGTCCCCACCCCCACCAGCCCCCATACTCTAGCACAGCCAGGGGGAGGAGCTCTCAGACATTCTCCTGGTAGAGCCTCGCAGGGGATGAAACCCAGTAAAGGAAACAGGTTTGCTGATTGCTTAGTTCATAGTATAGGAAAACGCAGCTATAATTAGTGTATTGACCAAACTGCTTCATTGAAGTTATTTTCCCCTTTGCAATAGCTCTAAGATTTCTGATATTTTTGTGGTTATTTTATCTGCTACATTAAAAAAAAAAAATTCCCCAATGGGTGATAACAACTTGAAACTGTTCCTAAACAATTATGGGAAAGAGCAATTCTTAAATCTACTCTGGAGGCATCCAGAACAGCTGGAGACTGTGCCCGAGTCCTAAAAAGCTGATAAAATAATGCACAGGCAAACCAGTCAGCTAATGATGTGTACCTAGGAATTCCACTTAAAAAACTCTGCAGCCTGTGGTGGAGACAAGCTAGCTTTCTGCCTCCACCTTCTTTTCGTGTGCGTGTGTTCGATGACATTTCTCATATATTCTAGACTACAGGGAGACAGTTGCCAAATCTTTCATCCTCTATGCCCCTGGTGGTAGTAACGGGCACAGATACTCTAGCAAAGCAAGGAGGGAAAAGAGGGAAAAGTTGATTAAAATAAGTAATAGAATTTGTGTCAAATAAGTTCTAGCCTCTTAGGAGTCTGCCCCTTGCTAGAAGATGAGAAGCGGTAAGCCAGGACTTGGTGGCAGATGCTGAGGATGTGAGGAATTACAGCAATTCTTGGTTGCTCTCAAGAATCAGTACACAGATTGGGTCCCAGCACTTGGGAAGCCAAACACAGGATCCAGTGACCGCAAGGTCCCGGCTGCCTGCTGGGGAAAGTCAGTAAGCCCCAGTGCAGACAGCCAAGGTGGAAGGGCAGTGCGGACCACGATTGTCTCCTCACTCAAAGTTCCCACGTGGGCAGACCGTGAGTTGAGTAACCCACCATTTATTCCCAATTGCCTGCGTCTACCGTCATGGCTGGGAGGGCCAAATGCTTGCTCCACAATCTCTCCTGCAGCTGGGGGCAGACTACTGCTGTGGAAAGTTGGAGTGGGGAGTAGGAGGAATGGGATTATAGAAAAACTTTGGCTTTCCTAATAAAAAGATAGATGTGGTTTCTTTGCCCCGCCCCCTTCTTCTTCTTTCTTAAGTGGGGATGTATTCCCAGAAGCCGGGGCAACTATCTTACAGAAGAAAGGACTTCAGAGTCAGTGTCTGACTGTCAAGCTGCTCAGCTAACACCAGCATTTGTCTACCTGAAGAATTCCTGTTACATGAGAGAAATAAAACCCTAATTGCTGAGGCCACAGCAAAACCTTTGATACTGGCTATTGAAACATTCCTTACTCTCTGGCATGTACATTGTGTGGGTTTTCATTAAAACTTCTTGTGTAACTGCAGTAAATGTTGTCCTACATTTCAAATGTTTCTGGGTGGATTAGGGAAGGCAGCAAAGTTTGTTCTTCTCAATAATATGACATAAAATGACCCGGAGGAATTAATAAGATATCACTTGCATGGATAAGGTACAAATGTAGTGGCTCATTATCCAAAAATGAACTTACTAACTCACTGTCATTTTTTTCTGAATTATTTTTTCAATAATTTGGTAAATTTATGATCTGTCCACTATAACATCATTTACATTTCTACAGTTGGGATATAGTCTGTGACCCTGGTTCTAGTAAAGCTGGCAGGTCCTTAAGATCGGGGGGACATGTGGTGTAGAGAACAGGGAGGACAAAGTCCTTGAGAGTGAGAGAGAGAGAGGTAGAGGGAAGGAGTCGGAGTCATGGGAATGTTGGAACAGAAGTTCTATGAAAAATCACCTTCTATTTATTGTTTCTTATCAGTTAAAATTTCTGGAATTTAAGTGAGATACTGTTATTAATTTCAAAATAATTGCATTTCTGCATTCTCAGTTTATTTTAGGGTCAAAGCCCCAAGTTTAATTACCCAAAAGGAATTTTTTTCTTGAAATTTGTGTCTCTTGTCTCCCCCATATTTAGAAAGGATAAGAAACATACTGAAATATGTCTAATCTTACGAGCTTATCGTTCTCTTTTCCAGCAGAAGTGTTGAGGTTAAAGTTGGATGATCTGAACCTTTAGAAAAGGTGTGTTCATTGAATTTTACATTTTGCTAAGATGATGAAAACAGATTTTAAAAGGTGCCCTTTAAATGAAGATCTGAAATCTACAAAGGTTTTTTTCCTTCAGCTTCACTGTGATGTTTCTTACCTGCGCCAAACTTGACCAGAGCTTAGAAATTGAGTTCTCTTGTATGTGGGATACTGTGAAAGAAAATGATTTAGAGACTGAATGTGAATGAGGTTTGAAAGTTGAATTGACTGGAAGTGTCTTCTAAAACTATATTATTTCTTTTTTCCTAATAAATCTACAGAACTCTTCACACTTTAAACACAATATTTTTTCATGCTCATTCAATGATTTTTTGAAGCCCTTGCATATCCTGGCTCAGTGCACGTGGCTTTTACGTCTGCATGGTGCTTACCAGGAAGGTTATCAGTTCTGCTTCCTGAGAACTCTCAGTGTGAACTCATCCATTGAACCTAGTTCAGTACTTAAAACTGGCAAAGGCCACCTCTGTGAGCTCTTGGAGTGGTGACATTTGGCCAAATGGCCAAATCATTCTGTACCTTGTGTATGTTTTTAATGAGTTCTTTAAACATCCCTAATAATTTAGAGTTGATACTGGAAGTTTTCAGCCTATAACTTGGATTAGGCAGCAAGCCTGGAAAACGCTCTCTGGTATACTCATATACAACACACATTTCAGAAAGGATGCTTCAGTTCCAACTAGGTTTACGAAAGAAGCATTGACAGTGGCTGCCTTACCCAGAAAACTGGAGAACATTCTATCAGTTCAGGATTTTGACTCGTTATTGGTACTTTGTGTGATATCACCACATGTGACTGACCTAGTTGCTGGAAGCTTGGCTGGGAGAAGACAGAGCAGGCTGCCATACCCATGTGGAGAGTAGGGTGGTAGAGTGTTTCACCAAAAGCCAGTGGCTCTCACCTCTGTTACCCTAAAGACAAGCTCTTATTTAGACTTGTCTCAGGACAATGTGGCATTTGGCTCAGCGGAAGATGGTTTTAGAAAAGGTGTGTGGAGAAGAAAAAGGTAAAGAGCTAGATTCTTAGTTGCTCAGTTTAGCTGTTTTTCAGGCTCCTTAACCTCTGTATGCCAGGAGTCATGATCACGCCAAAACTGCTCTTGATGCCTGCAGTGGGGCTCGGCGCTACCCAGAGGGACCAGCAGTGGCACTTAGCAGTCATATTGTTGAGAGGAGGAAGATTCGATAGCTAATTTTAAGGTCCCTACTTATATTTATCTTCTGTTCTATGAGTTAATAAACTATCTGCAGGTTGAAGGCGTTATTCAGTCTAAGTCCCTATCAGCTTATTAGTGTTATATTTGTAAGAAACACAATGATAAACATTTTTTAAATTATATACACAATCCACAAAACATAATACAGTAGAAATCAGATTGTTGATGTGATTATGCAAGTATGAAATTGGGGATTTTTTGGTATCAGATATTGTTATGTTACAAGAACATTTATTAGGGGAATTTGGGGAAGGGGCAATTTTGATAGAAAAATGTGAGAGCACATGAACTTTCCATCTCTAGATTTCTCTTTACTCTAAGGGTCAATGGTTCATTCTGAGGAATTTGAATTTGTGTTTTTCTGTTATTGTTGTTGGCTTTGTTTTTAAAGGCACATGCCCTTCATTTCTGAGCATCAGAGTAGGCACCCACCCCAGTGCAGCATCTCTTAAGTCTTAGTTAATTCAGGCTCCGATAGGAAAGGTGTGTTTGCATTGTCAGATAATGCTGAAGAATTAGATTTTCCAGTATTTCTTCTGACATTGAAATATTTATTGGAACACTGGGAAATGAAATCCAGGGAAGGGAGACAGACAGTAAAGGGTGAGTTACTAAGGCAGCTACCAGTGTGGACAACTGGAGCTGGATTCCATGGGGGGAGCTCTGGGAAATGGTGTGTGCTTCTCGGAATAATTCCTCCAAGGAGGCAAGGAAGCTTGACTCCTTACACACCAGCTCCCATCATTATTGGCTGAAGGTTGTCCCCAGGGAGGTAATTTCCTGGCACTCGTACCTCCATGCTTCTGGCAAGAGTCCTTGGCACTGAGGGGCAGATCCTGGCCATTGGAAAGTGCCTACAGCAACTGAATATGGGGTTCAAGGAACACGCGTAGGGCACTGACAGTATCTGGTACAGTGGAAAGTGGAGTGGCCGTCCAAAAATCTGCAGTGGGGTGCAGTAAACATCACTGGGGCTGGGGGCAGGGGAGAGTGCTTTGCATGTTACGAAGCCATCAGTAATCGTGAAAAGTGTGAAAACCATTAATATAGGTTGGTGATCAATGAATCATAGATTGTCAGAGGATTATCTAATGCAATTCTTATTTTGCGGATAAGGGATCTGAGTCCAGATAGTTTTAATGACTGGTCAGTGTCACAGACCCACTTTGGACACGATGGTCTCATGATCTAATGAACTGTGTTAGACAGAAGATCTGATTATCAGTAATCTGATTGTCTAGAATTTTCAAAAAAATTAATATGTGGGCGCAGTGGCTCCAGTGCTCTTGGCCTCCACTTTTTCACCATTTCTCCAAATCCTGCGTGTAACCTGCCCATTCATGTGGCGTTCCTTTCTGGGTTCCAACACTTGAAAAACATTTTCTTCCAGAAACTTACTTCACTCCATACCCCTCAAAATTGGCTTAGTAAAAGGTCTTTAAAGTCTATTGATACTGAGGTATAAATGACTAAGTTGATTTATATTGAAATATTTGTTCCATAATAGAAGGTAAAGTTTTTTGCTTCAGTGACGAAGCTTTAATATTTTCAGGTGAGAGGAAGTTCATGTTGGGTTTAGAGGGCCTAAGGCTAATTTTCAGTATTCATACATGTGGGCTGTCATACACTTTGGAAAATATTGCTGATCTTGTTACCATTAAGCTCTGTTTACCCCGAGGAACAGTGGCAGTGCTTAGAAGAGGGAACTAGGTGTTTAACAGCTATGCATCCAGGGAGTCACAGTGACATAATCATTACTTGGAGTTTTACAGTTCAGAAATATCTAGTTTTATTTTTCAACATATTGGGTCAAATACAAAGATAAAGCCACTCTTAATTACAATCTACTAGTAACAGCGACTATTCAGAAGAGGTCAGAAAATCTTCTATTAGTGTTGTACTGTTTCCCAAATTGTGTTTTGTTTTTGACTAGAATCAAATTGTATTTCGTTATATTCAATATTAATAGCTATCTTTTTTTGAACTCCTGCTGTACACCAGATTAAATGTTAAGGGATTTACATACTATAATATTTAACTTTATAATAATCTTGTATGGTAGATATGTTTATCCTTATTTTATGGACATAAATGAGCTTAAGTGATTAATTGATGTAAAAATTTCAACTTCTAGCACATAGCAGACGTTTGGTAACAAACATTTAGAAAATATTTCTGAATTCAGAAGGAGTGAAGACTTGCCCAAAGCCACAGAGCTTCAGAGTAGACAGTGGAGCTGGCCAGAGGGCTCTGCAGCCTTTGGGCTGGTCTGACTATAAAGGTGAAGTTTTCAGTTGTGGTTCTGAAGTCTTGGAGAGTGGAGTCAGCCTGGCCTGGAGGTTGATCTACACAGATGAAGATGTTCAGTCCAGTCGATGCCCTGGAGTGAGTCCCTCTCGAGGACTGAGTTTGTCTTCTCCTTGTTTACTCTACTAGATATCATTAGCTTATAGCTCTGTCAAGGGCTCTGACTCCCCTTATCCCCTATGGCTCAGGGTCTCATATTATTCACTTGTTAATGTACTCACCAAACATTTATTAAGAACCCACTATGTGCTGGGAAATTGACTGGATTCTAGAGATACAAATTTTAAAAAATGCATAAGACTGACATTGTGTTAGTGGTATGTACAAGAAACCTAGAAAATTACTGAATGGATCTTTTGAATTCTTTCCAGAATTCCAAAGAAAAAGGCTTTTGTGAAGAGCATTTTAGTGGATCAGTGAATTACTGGTTAAATGAGTCCATACCATTCAGATACTGGATTTTAAACTTCTGTATCATTTAATATAAAGTGTTTGAGGGGTAAAGGAGCAGGGAGAGAGGCAGTTCCTTACACCAGATCCCTTTCACCGAGGCTGGCACAAGAAGAGCCCCTGAGCTATTCTTCATCACCCATCTGAGAAGGATCCTGCATCAGACATACTCTGACATGTCCAGCACAAGACTTGAAAGGCAAGCATTTGGGTAGGACAGTTTTGGAAGATACTTTTTAGCTGACATAATTCCCAGAGCATGATTATAACATGTTATGCAGGCTTGATGGCTAATAGTAGGTGGCTATTGTTCTTCAAAGGTCCAAGCATGATCTCCAACATGGTCTCAAAAATAAAAATACAGCATCATAAAAAGAAACAATTCTTACAATCTGAATTCTTCCCTAAATCAAAGATCTCTTTTGTCACAAAATATTTTATGTACGATAGGCAAATGTGTCTGGGTTTGTTTATAGACTTTTTGGGAAGGCATTTTTAGTGCTAAGCTTTAATGCTAAAAGCTAGTCATGTTGTCATGAAATAGTTGAAATGTCCTTTAGAATTTTTTCTTAAACTTTAGATAAAATGTTTTTGCAAGGAACATTTTTTCCCTTCAAGGCTCATGTTAAAATAAAGGTCAGGAAATGTGGTCGAGTAAACAAGTTAGCCACAACTTTCATCCAAAGAGACACACACTGCAGGTGTCGCCCAGTGCTGCTAGGGTTGGTTTAAACACATTGGTTATGGTTATATATAGCACTTTAAGTCCAAACATTCACTCCAGCTCCATCATCACTTACTCAGGTTGTCCCGGCAAATTCCTCTTGGACTATGTCTTTGCCAAGTTTAAAAAGTAATGGATTCTAAACTATAACAAAAAACTCAACTTCTCCATTTTAGAAAAAGGTAAAAAGTTTTCCCTTTCTTCCTTCTCCTAAAAAAGGAAGCTTTTTGCATGCAAATAAATTTGTTTTAAATAGTACATTTAGTTAATGCAACAATGAAAGCAATACACTAGTTTATCTTGGTAGATGAAATTTTTATAAATGAAAAAAGTTTCAAGAAAATGTCATATTTATTTTGTTTTTAAAAACCACAAAAGATAAAAAGACAAATGGAAAATTAATGTGCCTATTATGCTTTTTAAGTAAACCTTTCTCTGAAGGAAAATATGCATATAAAAATATACAATTTAGAAGTGTGCAGCTTGAAGATTTTCTACAAACTTAATGCACCCACGTAATCAGCACTCATCTCAAGAAAGACAGTCAGTGGAGACTGATCCCACAGCCCCCTACTTGCTCTCTGCTAGTCAATACCATTTCCTACCCTCAGGAATAATCAGAACCCTAGCTTCTACTACCACCAACCTCTTTTGCCTGTGGTTTTGTTTTGTTTTGTTTTTTGTTTTTTGTTTTTTGTTTTTTTTTTGCTTCTGTTTGTTTTGTTTTGCACCTTCTGTAAATGGAATTATCCTACATGTACTTTTTTGCATTTAGATAATGAATGGTGCTGGTGGGAACATGGTTGTACATTTCTGGTGACCTTGCGCATGCTTTTCTTTTGGGTATAAAGCGGACAGTCGACTTGGTGGGCTATTGAGTATCTCCATGTTCAGTGAGGATAGGTAACGCTCAACTGTTTGCAGAGTGTCTCCACATGCTTGCTTTTTCTGCGTACCTGTGCTAAACTACAATGCTTCTGTGTTTTTAGGCCACTTATGAATATAGCTTTTAAAGAAACGTATTGGACTATCTTAAGGATAACATATAAGTCTTTCAGAATTTTAACTTCCGAAGTATTTTCATGTTAGGCAGAGTTCAGAATTCTACACCAATCTTATATAAATGTAAATAAATACATGTATTTAATCTCGTTTGCTTCCTTAACGACCGTGGTCCATTTAGCAGACTGTAAAGCTGATCTCCAGAGGCCAAAGGACCAACTCACAGTCACAAGAGCCATCCACAACCTCGGAGCAAGTTGGGGCACGTCGAGAGGCTTTTCCACACCCTGTAACAATGCCTCTCACCCCTGACAGACAGAGCCCTAACTGAAGATCTCAAGCCTTGTAAATTCCCAGCACATTTCTAAGAAGTTGGGGACAGTTAGAAGTCATTTCACAGTGGGAGTGATTTGCAGCCAGAATAAACCAGCCTTTGGCCTCGTTTTTGTGTAGTTTGGATGATGCTATCATCAGATCTGCCTCTCTATATAAAATGTTTCCTGTTTGAGTTTCCTTTTTCAGATTAATAGATTTATTATCCTACAGGAAGACGTGGCCCAAGTGTTCCGAGGAGGGCAGGATGAATGAAAAGTTGTAGATCAGATGTATTATCTGTGGTGCTGTCAGCTGAGCATTAGTTTGTGTGTGTTATTTTATGGAAAGCAGAGGGACAGTGGCACATATTGAATTCGTGGAATCAGATGTAACAGTGCAGTGTAGTCTAAGAAAATAAATACATGCCTCTGTGGAGCAAAGGGGAGAGTTAGTTCACATGGCCACTTCTTTTCTCGCCTGGGTAGTCAAGATGTGTAGGCCAAGACCCCCCATGGAGTAGAAGAAGGGAAACAGTGTTGGATGAAGAAGACTGAGAAGGCTTCATGGTCAAGCTGGAATCTTACTTAGCAGGATTTGGATAACAACAGTGCCTAACACTTATTGAATACATGCTTTATTAAATATGCTCTCATGTAGTCATTTCAACAGCCATTTGAACTAGGTACTATTGTACTTTATTTTCTGTTTTAAAATTCCAGAAGGTAAATTGCCCATATCACATAGCTAGTAAGAGGTAACTGAATTCAAGCCAGGTGCTAAGGCACATGCTCTTAACTCTACACTTCTCTGTGTTGCCTCAGACTGGGTGGAGAAGAGGTGCCCAGTCCAGGGAGGGGAAAGAAGACAGAACAATCTAAACACAGGTTGGGAGGTGAGTGAAAGTGTTTTTCTGGAATCAGTACAACTGGCCTAACCTGTGGATGGCCTAAAGCAAATAGTTTTTATGACTGATAAACCTGCAAATTGATAAGGTCAAAAAGTTATAGTACTTAAAAATCACTACATTAATGGATTCTGAGCAGGGAAATAATATTATGAAAAACAATATTTGCTTAAGAAGGTGAACTCAGCAGTTATATGTAGACAGACAGAAGAGGGGAGGAGCAGAGGCTGGGAAATCTTGAGAAGGTGTTGCAAAGTCCAGAGAGATAAAGCAACGAAGATATGGACTGGCATAGTTCTCAAACTGTGGGTCTTGGGACCTTTGGCATACTTAAAAATGATGAAGGACCCCAAAGTGCTTTTGTTTGTGTGACCTTTATCAGTGTTTATCACATTTGAAATTAAAACAGAGATATTTAAAAGTATTGTATTAAATTATTTAAAAATAACAATAACAAACCCATAAATATTAACATAAATGTATTGGCATGGAAAAATATGTTTTTAAAACAAAAAACATAGTGAAAAAAATGACAGTGTTTTACACTTTTGCAAATTCCTTTACTGTCTGGTTTAACGGACTCCTCCTGGATTGTCATATGTTCAGTTGTCACCATTCAGTGTGTTGTAATGTTACATGAGATGTGGACTCTGGAAAACTCCACTAGGCAGTTGTGAGAGAAAGTGAAAAAGGCAAATAACACCTTAATGTTACCACGAAAATCATTTTGACTTCACAATACCCTGAATGTCTCTTGGGGATTCCCATAGGCCTGTGGATGACAGTTTGAGAACCATTGGCCAAGTGCGGCTGAAGAGATGGAGGGAGACGGGAGCAGCGCAGAGAAACGCCACAGCAGCATCTGGAGACAGATGAGGTTTAGCAGGAGCTGCAGAGGAAGGGACCTCAAATGATCCAACACGTCTAAGCTGTTGACCTGAGAAAATTGTGATGCTTTTTGCAAAACGGGAAAACCCATAGTGGGTGGCAGTTTGGTGGGGAAGTTGGTGACTTCTTATTTTGGTGATTTAAATGTGAAGTGACAGAGAGATATCTAAGTACACACAGAATTAGGTCACAGAAGGTAGAATATTTTGTTACTAATGAAAGTAAATTTTTCAAAACTTAATTTAAAAATGAAATTTAAAGTTAATTTAAAAATGAAAAGTTAATTTAAAATGAAATGGAAGCAGGTAATATAATTTCTATTTGAAACATCCGAGAGTATTTAGAAGTAGACCATTAGAGGAATTCAACAGTATTTGAAAGATTTTATTTCTTAAGATGGGGAATGAGTATATGGGTATTTATTGTATTATTCTTCATGTTTATATATTTGGAATAATTTATAATAAATTTTAAAATTTAAAGTCCATAAACCACATACTAACCCACATGTCTGTCTATCTGTTTGTCACACACACACACACACACACACACACACACACACACACAATTTATATTCCTTAAATGCCATTTTATTTTCAGATGCTTGTTTTAGGGATGGGCAATGTAGAAAAAGGAAGGATTAAAATAAGGAAAGAAAGAAAAAGAAGGAAGGAAAGAAGGAAAGAAAGAAGGAAGGAAGGAAGGAAGAAGAGAAAGAAAAGTGGAGTGGTGGAGGAAGGAAGGAGGGAGAGAGGGAAAGAGGAAAGTATGGAAAGAGACGGGTAGGGGAACTAAACTCAAAATCTTGCACCTGTTTAGATATTGAAATGCAGACTGTAGAGAAAGGACTTACCTGCAACACTGGTAAATATGGGGAAAGTGTAAGCCAAGTAGGAAGATGCCAATGTTCACAAGGTATGATACGAAAGGCCTGTAATCTGTTACATGCCTTTAGCACTGATTTGATCAGACCTGAAGTTTAGAGGAGTTTACAGCACTTAGTGGGAGAGGCCATTGGAAAATAGAGAATCATGAAGCTTGTTTTGTTTCCAGTACCATCAGGAGCATCAGAAGCAGGAAGTACTTAGCAGGTGCATCAGAGAAGAATTGGCTGCCTGTCCCTGGGAGGCTGGGTCCCTGAGACCCACTCTGGAGTTGCAGTGGGCCTGAGTGTGGGCACTGACTCGGGCACTGCTAGCTTTGAGACTTTGGGAAAGTTACTTGATTGCATAAGCATAATTTAAAAATATTTTTATTGATTAAAAATAGAGTAATAGTAGCTGCTTTCCAGGATTGCAGCAAGGGTTAATGCAGGATGAGCCCGGGTGAGTGTTGGCGCCTCTTATGGTACAGCATTAAACAATGTGTGTCCTCTGCATCCCGCCCCACCCTTCCCCCTCCCCCCGCCAACACACACACACACACACACACACACACACAAAGCCCATGTTTTCTCCCTGGTGACTTCAAAATCACTGGCTGCTAGCAGGAGCGCTCCATATTCTAAATAACTGCTTTGATTATGGTCTCTGTCACACAGTCGTGTACTGTCCTTCTCCTTAATCCTCCAAAAGTCTGGGCCCGAGTTTCCACCAGCCTTTGCCCATCCTAGATCATTTCTGGGACTTACCTTATGCTTTCTTCCTGTTCATTTCACAGGTTGATTCTTCTTTAGTTCTATAACTATTACATATCCACTGTATTACATTTCTCTCTTTGCCTTAAAATTCATTCCAGAGTGTGTCCTATAGCCATTTTTAACCAAGTGATAAATGAAGTAGGAAAGAAAAATGTAAGTTGTTAATTCTTCTAAGAAAGTAATGTGATAATAAAAGCTTCTAAAATTCTTTAAGAAAGCATTTTTGTGTGTGTAGATTCAGGCAGGATGAGAGGGAATGATCTCTTAGGTCATATGAACAAATAAATTCATGGGCAGAAGGAGGCTATACCATTTACCTTCCATTTCTACTATTGCAACTGTTTGGTGAATATACTCTCACCTGGCGATCTGAACTAGCAGGAAGTAAAGTGCTCCTGAAACCAAGTGCCTTCTTTCAATGAATGAATGAATGAATGAATGAATGAAGCAAAAATACATATACAAAGTCTGCTTAGCCAAAAATAATGTCCATACATTAAAGTGTATGAATTGCACTGTGAAGATAATTTTGGCCAAAACAAAGCTAAATTTTATCGACAAATAGGAATTTTAATTTTTGGTTCCTTTTTTTACCCAGTAATATAATTCATATACAATAGAGATAAAAGTTAACTTAATGCCAAACAGAACATCTTTCTACTAATAATTGTTTCATAAATATATGTGTTCTATAAACTGTTATAACCCTCATTTTTTTTAAAGTTTTTTTTCATGACCTTTGCAAACAAATGAAAGACTCACATTTACCAAGTTCCCTTTAGTACCTAATTACTAGAAATTTAAGGACCTAGCAGGGACTGCAGCTGTTCTGAGTTTCAATTATCTTTCTGCTTATCTTACAGGCTAATAACTTGGAGCTCTAGTCTGAATGCATTCCATTTTTAGCAATGAGAAACATCAGGAGAGTCTTGTTTCCCACGTAACTGAGTGGAACAGGGGAGCTGAGTCTCCCACAGGCTTCAGAAGCCCCCTGGAAGAGCTCAGGAGATGAGCAGGGGCATTAACACAACAGGGAACAACTGATTTTAATCAGAAGACTCAGCAATAAAAGCAGAAAACTGGGTGGGAACAGAAGGGGTGGCAGGAAAGTCTTCCTGAATTTTCAAAAGTGCCTTTGTAAAGAAATGACATTCTTTCGGTGTATCTGAGCATTATTGTTGTGCTGTAGCATTATTGTTGAGCATTATTGTTGTGAATCGTATGTCTCACACAAAATCATAGATTTTTCACAGAGCTTAATCGGATCTAGGCACCACTTGGATCAATTTCTTTATAGCCAGGGAGACCGGGGCCCAGGTTGGTGTAAGGACGTGTCCAAGGTCATGCAGCTAGTTCGTGGCAGAGCTGGGAACAGAGCACACTTCCTGTTCCCAGTCAGGGCACTTCTCTGTCCGCCACACCTGCTTCCTCTGCCCCCTTAGGCCAGCACTCGAGTGTCCTGGCCGGTCTTCTCTGTACAACCTCCAGATGGCTGCTTTTGACACTTCTATGTCTGGGCAACTTCTTGTCCCCCAACTTAAAAAAAAAATGATATTTAAAAAAAATTATTAAATTTTGTGGCAGATTCAGGCATTGATGTTTGAAAACGTATTGTATTTGGACACCTAGATGGCAACTGATAATATGTAGCTGTGTTTAGAGAATCATATAGCTAGACAGAGTTATTTGGATCAAAAGAGCTAAGCCTCTGCTTTACAGATTAGGAAACAAAAGCCCAGAACACTTAGTGGCCATCAGTTTCATGTACAGAAGTCCTGATGTCATGGAATGGTCTATCAAGGCAAAGTTACATGTTTGAATTTCAACTTGTCAAAAATTTAACAAAAGTAGTCATGGGTTTTTATTACATTCTAAATAAGGCTGTTTGTAGTTATTAGATATTGGCATACATTATTATATTATCCATTGTTTTATTTGGTTCTAATAGGAATAGCATGTAACCATTAACCATTAAAAATTATTGGAATGCTGGGGTCAGTGTGTAATAGGAAACCAAATCGTTTAATGTAATTTGAGCAGCAGTAGATTCCCGTAGTTGTCAGCGTTGCCATCTTGATTAGTTTGAATGTCAGTGTACTTGTCACAAAGACTTTTGTCTGGACATCATTGCTTATGCAATGATGCCATCTCACACCCTACAGCTGCATCTCCCAACCATCACGTGCTCCCATGAAGCTTCCTCCCACCTCGGGAACCTCTTCCTCGTCCTCCTTTGCACCTGCAGGGCTCTGAGTACTTCTCTTCTGTCACTTATTATACCAACCTGTGTTTTACAAATAAGTGAAACTTTAGCGTTATCCCTATTCTGTATTTTAAGCTCCATAAGCAAAGAGATTGTCAATAGTTTAATTTCCCCACAGTATCTTGTATTTGGAGATGCACAGTATCTGTTTAATGAATAGTAAATGTGAAAGCACTTGGCTGAACACAACATTATACTTTAGAATACTGATGCCACACATTTGAGAAGTTCTAACTTTTTAAAGTTGAGAGTCAATCAAGAATTCATTGAGAAACTGTGTCCAGAACAAATATAAAGAACATTTTCGGTTCCTCTCTGGGAAGTCTTTGTTCACAGTAGAATAACAGTTTGTAGAAATACTAAATGATACCACAAATTATAAGACCGGAGTTTTCATACTCTTCAGTTCCCTGCAATTTAAAAACCACACAGTGGCCTTTCAAGAACTGTTTCAGCCGTATCAGGCGCATCAACAGACTCCGAGAAACCATCTGCTCTGCGGCTGCCAATCACGTTTGCTGTGTTCTCCCTGAGAGGCTGACTGTTCCATTAAAATGAGTAGCTTTTCCAGGAAAAGAGATCTTGGGATTTTCTTTCGTCATTAGATAGCACTATGCCAGATAGGAACATAAAAATTTTCTTTGTGTGGGGAAAGAAAAGAGCTTTCCTGAAGTTCGACTCATATTACAAAAACAGGGGAAAGGGGTTTAAGTGCTTATTTCAGTTCCTTTTCCAAACATAGAAAATTAAGTAGAAGTTCGAGCTCAGTCCTTTCAGAGGACAATTTCATTGCAAATGTAAACTTCACTCTTCACTCACAGTGTTTCAAATAATCCAGACTCAAGATTCGAACCGCCACATGCAAATCCTCATTCAAAGTCTAGAAGCGTTAGTGAGAACAAAAGCAAAGTAATTATCTCTATGTCTACATTATGGAGCTCCATGTTTTATTTGTGAAACAAACAAGAAAACTAGTACCACGCTATTAGTAACTGGCCACAGAGCAAATTAGTGGCAGAAATGGAGCATGGCCTTTGAATTTTAAACTCGCTCAGGTTCATGAGCCCAGATTGCTTCATGCTTGGCGTGGTTACTGCTACTGTGTGGGGAAAATGAATCAGACATACCTGGCTATTATAAATGCTCCTTCTCAAAGAACGAAAGTTTCATAGAACATCTTTCTTCAAACAACGCATCAAGTTAGAAATCTTCATCTGTAATTCCGTCTCTGCAATTTACTTGACTCTCTGAGCCTCATTGTCCCAGTTTGCAAAATGGAAAGGACCTCTCAACCTGCACATTTCTTAAATTCAGTACAGAAATCAAGATAGCCTTGAAAATTGTGAAGTGCCAGGTAAATGTAAGATCTTATCGTAACTGTAGAGTGCTACCTGTACTTGCCTGGTGAACCTTTGATTTTTTTGCTGGAAACACCAAAACATACTGAATATCAGGTGCCTCCCCAGAGCCTGCCTGCTGCTCTGTCCTTGCCCACCCAGAAGAGAGGAAGGTCTGCTATCCCGAGAGGAGTGGGGAGGACAGAAAACCTCGTTAATTAATTAGCACAGAAAACACATATAGGAAGTTTTCTGTCATCCAAAGAAGTGTTTTCTTTCTCACTCCCTCCCTTCCTCTCTACAAACATGTGCACACACACGTATCAATATAGACTCATGGATTCTTTTTTGTTGTTCAAGTGAATAATGATCCATTGCTTTTATTATTTATCTTGATGCGCAAATTGTTACAGATTTGTCCACAAGGAGCCCTGTAAGGTGCCCCCTTGCCTCACTGACACACCTCATCGTTCTCGGAGCACTTCCTTACTTGTTTTTTGTTTTTTTTTTCTTTTTTTTTTTTGCCCCAGGTGTGTTAGGTTTATCTTGTACTTTCCCTTTTCCAGCCCTGGAATCAGGTTCTGGTTCCTTTGTGCAGAGAATGGAATTTAAGAAACCAAGATCTTCATGCTGGATGTGCTCATTGCTGCTGGAGTGCTTTTGCTTTAGGTCCCTTCAGGGAGCAGAGGAAAATAAGGAAGAAGTAGCCAAGTTGGAAGTATTGGTCCATAGGTGACATAATGAGTCTTCCAAGTAGAAGGAACAGCATGTGCAGGTATGTGTGCGTCTGTGTGTGTGTCTGTGTCTGTGGTGTGTGTGTGTGTGTGTGTGTGTGTGTGTGTGTGTGTATACGTGACCTTATTTTCTTTTTCATTTCCCTGATTAGTAATGCTAAGTCATTCTACCATTTTTATTTGCTATTTACTTTTATTCTTTAATAAAAATAATTGTGTGATTTTTTCTCTTTTCTCTAGTCTCTACTAGGTTATTTGCTACTTTTATGTATTTGCCACTCTTATTTAATTTTAATTATACACACACACACACACACACACACACACACACACACACACACATATTTGAAAATAGGGACCAAAACAGATATATGTATGCAAATGTTCATTGCAGCATTACTAATGATAGCCAAAACCTGGAAGCAACCCAGGTTGCTTCCAAGTGTCCAACATCAGGTGAATTGATAAACAAACTGTAGTATATCCATATAATGAAATATTATTCAACCATCAAAAGGAATGAAATTTTGATGCATGCTACAACATGAAAAAACCTTGGAAAAAATTATGCTAAGTGAAATAAACCAGTCACAGAAGGATAAATATTTTGTGATTCTACATATATGAACTATTTAGAACAGAAAAATTTGTGGACACAAAAAGTAAACTAGAGGTGACCAGGCAGGGGCTGTTGGCAGGAGAGGAGGGGATCCCTGCTTAATCGTCGCAGAGTTTCTCTTTGGAGTGGTACAAGAGTTTGAGAAATAGTGGTGATGGTTGCATAGCATGGCGAATGTAATCAATGCCACTAAATTGAACACCTAGAATGGTTAAAATAAATTTTCTGTCAAGCGTATATATTTTTACAATAATAAGTAAATGGACATATTTGTGTGAGTCTACTTCTGGACTCTATTCTATTCCAGTCATCGATGTGTCCATCCTTCTATCGGACCACACTACCTTGATTATTATCTCTGTATAAATAAGTCTTGAATTTAAGTACACTGATTCTTTCTACTTAATTTTCCTTTTCAAATATTTTTTATCCTAGTTTCTTTGCCTTTCCATATAAATTTTGGAATAATCTTGTCTCTACAACAATAAAACTTCCTGGAATTTTAATAAGACTTAGTTAAACCTGTATTGTTATATTTTCGTGATGTAACATTATGTGGTATTCCTCTGTCTCTTGTAATATTTTTTTTTGCTTCATAGTGTAATTTGTCTTATATAAAAATTGCCACTCCATTTCTCTTAAGTTTAGTGTTTGCATGGCATGTTACTTGTTATCTTTTTTAATTTTAGCTTGTCTGTGTCTTTATATTTTAAAAAAACATGATTTTTACTAATAAACAATATATAGTGGGGTTTTTCTTAAATCTAGTTTGATAATCTCTAACTTTTAATTGATGCATTGTACCATTTTACATTAAAATAATCATCTGTTTTTGAGTTTAAAGAGTTTATATTTTTCTCATCTTATTTATTCCCTTCTTTCCTTGTTCCTGCCTCTTTTGCATGAATTAAACATTTTTGTCTTTATTTTTTCCACTGTTACTTCTATACCTGTTTTTATTCAATTTGTTGGTTAATGTTGCCAGTCTACCTTTAAACAATATTATAACACTTTACTTAAAATAGAAAAACGTTGCAACAGTTTATTTTAGTTCATTGTTTGTGCTGTTCTCATGCATTTACCATTGCATATGACATAAACCTATAAAACATCATTATTATTTTTGTTTTAGGCAGTCATTTTTCTACTCAGAAGTTTTAGAATGGGGAGGGAGAAGGCTCATCTCTTTCCTCTAATACAAATATTATAGACTGCTACATAGTCTACATGCCTCTGAAGTTTTATTAAACTTTTTAGTCTTTTTTGTTTCTCTGTGTTTACATTTAAAAACTTTGTATTGTTTGTCTTCAAGCTCACTAATTTTTTTTCTTCTTTAGAGTCTAATAAGCTCTTCCTCATATCCAATGATTTAGTTTTTATTTTGTATATATTATCTCTAGATATTTCATTTAGTTCTTTTGATATGTTTAATTTTCATCATTGTTCTTATTTTAATTTAAATCTTTGAACATATTTATAATAGTATAGCTTTGTAAAGTCTCTACAGTAAAATATATCATTTCTTTCATTCCTGTCTGTTTCTATTGACTGATTTTCATTCTGGTTACAGGTCACATTGTTCTGCCTCTTCACATGTCAAGTCATCTTTAAGCAGAATACAGTATTGTAGTTATTGGATTGTTGCACTCTGGGTTTTGCTGTCTTTCTGTAAAGAGTGATGGACTTTGTTTTGGCATGCAGTTAAGTTACATGAGTCCACTTGATCTTTTTGAGGTTTGTTTATAATCTTTACTAGTGAGTGTTTAGAGTAGCCTTTACTCTGGGACATAGTCCTTCTGGAGTATTTTATTAAATGTGAGTATTCAACCAGGATTCCTCCTCTTACCAGTCAGAATTTGAACATCTCTCAGCCCCATGTGAGCTTTGGGGATTGTTCAGCTTATGGCTTCTTGTTCTTTGTCCAGTTTCATGGAATTTCACCCTATAATGTGTAAGTTGGTATTCAGCCAGTGATGCAAATAGAATGATGTGGAGAATTCTGGAACTTTTTCTGTGAAGCTTTTTCTTCTCTCTCAAACTCTGATGCTCAAATATCAGTTGGTTCATCTCGTGAACTCTCCTCCTTATAACTTCATCGAGACCCATCTGTTCCACTTGGGGGCCCTTCTCTGCACAGTGACCAAAAAGTGCCTCAGACTGGATGCTTGAGTGATCATAGAGCTTGCTTCATTTATTTACTTTCTTTTAAAAATGACTGTCATGTGCTATCCGTTCTCAATTTTTAAAATAATGTGTTTCAGATATTTTGTCTGTTTTAAAAATTGTTGTTTACAGTGAGAGGAAAGGTATGGTCTCAGTTATGCCATTATGATATACTTGTTTCATTTTTCTAATTTGCTCTACTGCATTTATTATAATGTTTCTAACTACCTTTACAATTATTGTAACTTTTTTTTAAAAAAAAAAAACAGCAGGATGTGTTTTATAGTTTCATGGAATTATTGCTCAGGAATTTCCTCAAGAGAAATACCGTGCATTAGGTTCAGTGCATATCTAAAAATACATTTTATATTTTAAAGTTCTATTTATACTCAAAGTTCTGTTTATATTCAATGTTTGTAAGTGAGCTGATGCCTGGTTCTGATTCACTAATTATGTTTGTGATAATGTTATAATTTTCCTTACTGTCAAGATAGTTATATTGAAGCTTGCAAATAACATTATAAAAATCAGATGATTTTAAATTTCCCTTATTTTATATTTTCAGTTTTTTGAAGTTAACACTTTATTCTTTTTAAACATTGATCTATTTTAGCAAATAAAAGTGTAATTTTAGAGTTATATGTCTAAAGGGAGCAAATAAGAATAACCTTGAAATCTCAAACCCAGATGTTTACAAATCGTCTGTTAGGTAAAATTGTAGCAGAGAGTTGATTTAATGTGGAAACAGCCAATTTTTTTGTGTAAAATCAAAAAGAAATAATACTAAACTACTGATTTATAACGAAGAAGTTTTTTTTAAAGTAAACCTGCCAAGGTACTCTCCTCAGACTGCGGTATTCACATTCCATCCCATCAAGTCAGCACAGATGAGCACTTGTGTCACAACTGTGGCATTCATACTCATGCTCTCGAGTGTCCCCAGTGAATGTGTGCTGTGCGCATCATGTCATAGCTATGGCATAGGACAGTGGGCACCTTAGTACCACTTGGTACCACTTGTGAACTTGTACAGTGTGCTCTGTACTTCATCTACAGACTTAACAGTACGGACACCTTGGGACCACCTGCAACCCTGTGCAGTCTGCACTGTGACACAGCTAGAACATTAATATTGTGGGCAGTCTGGTGCCGTTTACCTAGAAAGACAGGAGTGTCACCAAATTTCGATCTTCTATTTCTTAAAGAAGACTGACTGCTTAATTACATTTTCCTTCCTTTTTCCCATCTTTGCAGCCTTCACCAGACTGACCTCTTGGGGGGCTCATTTTGTTGTTTTATCACAGAGTTAACAGGGGAGAGACTATGGAAGATGTGAGGTGTACAAAACTATTAAAAGTAATAAGCATGCTTAATCTATGCCAGGCACTGTTCTAACAGCCATACAAATATGAATTCATTTAAACGTCACTGTACTATGAACTTGGTATATTATTATCTTCTTATGTTTTTATCATCTATATCAAAGACCCGATAATGGTCTTGGCCTCTGTAGCATTATGCTCAAAATTACCAGTTTTAAGTCACAGACTTGCATAGAAATGAAAAGTCTCCTGGCTTGTCTCACTCAATCTCACTCCTCCACCCCTTAAACCCCCAAGATTGACAGCTAATTTTGCTTTCATATATATGTGACAAACGCTTTCTTTCTTTTTTTTTTAACGACTACTAGCACCAACATTTCAGGAAAATGTGCTATGACTAGTCTGCTTGGCTAATCCAGTTATGCACACCCGCAGTGAATACATAAAATCAGATTGAGAAGCTTGAAATGTTATGTTTTCACTTTAGTAACGTCTTCATTTCTAGAGATCATTTTCACTTTCAATTAAATGATGCCTAAATGAGAGCCCAAGGGCAAGTCATATAGAGGGCCGAAGGGGTAAGGAGGCTGCCTGCCCACAGCTAACTCACTGGAAAGAGAAGTTCAGGGCTGACAGCAAATTATAAGATAAAAATTGACAATAGGAACAGTGTTACTAGAAATACTATCAGAAGTCAAAAGTGATGGTTGATGGCCAAAAGTCAAAAAGGAAAACCAGATTCATTAAATATGAGGCCTCGAGCACAATTATGTGGAACCGTTTATGTCAGGGCATCACCTCTGCAGCTGCGCAGCTCCTCAAGATACCATTGCTTAGTGCCGTATAATCATCGATGACTGAAGTCATGACCTGAATAAGCCAGAAAGGTTTGTAACACATTGCGCACATTTAGTTGCGAAGGTGGGGAAATGCAGACTACTTTAGAGTCCTGTCTTTTCTCTAATCCAGGCATTTGCCTCCCCTCATAGCCTTTTCTGCTACATGTAAGGTTCTTTTGTTCCGCTCTCTTCTCTCTGCTAATTTCTGCGTATCTTTCAGATTTTAACTTAATGTTACTTCCTTAAGGAAGTCCTTGCTGATTTCTCAGTCGGGATTAGGTTCTTCTGTTACATGCAGTGTCATTGTACCCTAGACATTTCCATTATGGCTTATTCAGTCATAATTATAGGAATTTCTATATTTCTTTGTTCCATGTATATCAGCGCCTTTAGACCATGAACTCCACGAATGTGCTAACCATATTTATTTTATTCATTGCTGTGTTGGCAAGTGCACATGACAGGTATGGAATAATTTTTAAAGTAAATAATGGTCAGAGTAAAAAAAATCAAAATGTTGCCAGTTACCTACAAAACTTTTGTCTTAATAAAAATGTGGAGTGTGACTGAATTCCTTACGTATGCTTTTATTTCTTCTTAGTAAATTATAACACAG
The DNA here is from genome assembly GCA_004027375.1 of Macroglossus sobrinus. Taxonomy (NCBI): domain Eukaryota; kingdom Metazoa; phylum Chordata; class Mammalia; order Chiroptera; family Pteropodidae; genus Macroglossus; species Macroglossus sobrinus. The sequence goes on along the minus strand of PVKZ01000679.1, from coordinate 581,565 downwards.
AGTACATGATAAATTTACGCTGGATGAATGACGCTATACAAGAATAAATTACTCTTTGGTTCTTTTTCCTTAGAACCAATGGTTCTTAGCACCTGAGATTTAACAGTAACTAAATTTACACATTTTAATTACAAATTCAAACAGGCAATTTCTTTTAAAATACTGAAGATGCTAAATCTTGTCAAATGTCACAATGTTGCAAATGTAAGAAAATGCAACAGTACATGCTTAAATTAACTAGCCACCTTAAACTCCAAGGCATTCCCTATTTTACTTTTTTGGATCATAAACACTCTGCAGACTCAAACTACCATAAGTATGTCTGTCTCACCAAGTGATTGATATCCCAGAGGGAAGCTGGTCTTTTCTATAACTAAAGATGAATATTTGTGGTAGCCAGAGACAAAACGTTTTAGTTGGGGGAAAAAAAACAAGGTTATGTTTTAATATAGTGGAAAATTAGGAATCCTAAACAATTTGCTCATCAATCAAAACACTGGAAATTTTGAAAAAAGGAGACTTCTAGTTAACAGCATTTTCACCCGGGGCTCATTAGTGGTCTAAAAGTGGTTCTTTCTCCAGTTTCTAACTAATGTGTGGCTGGGAGTCAGGCCAGGTGTTCCTCATACTGATTTTATCTGAAAACCCATCCCCTTCACACCACACAAATGCAACCTGTTCTCTAGTTCCACTGAATTAGCTCAGCTTCACTACTATTCATAGACCAAGACGAGGGGCTGGTGGTCAAAGCTAAGGCCCCACGTTCTATCGCCTGTTTGTCTTTTGTTAGTGGGAATTCGAGCTGCTTAAATTTGAAAAAGTATTTTTTTAGGTTGTCTTGCCATATTAAGAGAATTAAATAAGAGACAGTTTTCACAGTCACTTTAACAGATTTGTTGACCAATTGGAGTATTAGGATAATATTTTTAAGTGAAAAAATTTTAAGTTTACAAACAATATCCTTCTGTTTTCCAGCAGGTTTCAATGAGAGAACTGGAACTGAGTGGAGGGAGAGCTCGAGGGTCCAAATCTGCTTGGCTGCTCATATCTGACTTTCCCCAACGTGAGTTTCCAAAGCTAGAGTGGACGTCCATCCTTACTGCGCCACGCCTGGTGAGACGTGCCATTACTTCAAGCCCTGGGCTTGAAGTATTTTGGTGTCATAGACTTTCTTTTAAAATCACGGCAGTGCTGACAACTGAGGATATAAAGCTGCACCAGACTGCACCATAACTTGTTCCAAGGGTGAGTTGATGGGATTTTAGTACTTGCCAAGTATATGCAAATGCTCCAGGCCAAAGCACTTCGGTGAGCCATTAAGATAATAACACGATTTTAATGATTTGGGGAAAGGAGAAACAAGTAATAAACTATATTAAGGCGAGGACAACCTGTGTCTCCAGTATAAAAGAGGGAGTCAGAGAAAGGTAGAATGAAAAAAGTTAAGGCAAATAATAGCAGAATGAATAATGGCAGAATGAATACGATCCCGACGGTGAGCTGCGGGACAATGTTGGGTTGGGGGCAGAGAAGCAATAAATTTCACCTCCGCCTTCTACATCAGATGAGGAGAGTTTAACGTGACAGAGCATTGTCTCCAGATACATAGAGGAGGACGTGGGCTTTCAACTTTTCTGAGAAAACGTAAAGACCATTTTCACTAATTATGTAGCTATTGATACTGGACTGACCACATCCTGAGGCATGTCGGGAGCAGATGCACTTGGCGTGTAGTCTCTGATCTTCGGTGTCCTCTAGCTAGTGTGGATTTGCATGCTGAGTCTCTTTTAAAGGGAAATACAAATTTTCACATGGAAATAACATGCAATACATTTTCAAATAGCCCCTTGTCATTGAACAGAGTAATTAATGGTATCAAGAAGAACCAACTTCTGAATCTGTTTATTTTACTTGCACTATAGTGTCCAGAGAGGAAGGTGGCCTTTTCTGGAGTGCTTTTTCATATGGCTGCCCCAGTGGGCGAGGCAGAACTAAGGGGGCCCCCCAGCTGTGCTGTGCTCCCTGCTCACTGTCAGGGTAGTGATGGCTCCGTACCCTGGTTCTCCCATGTTCGGGGCGCGTGTGCTCCAGAGAGACCCAAGTGACTCGCTCTTCTGTGAAATAACTTGGGGGCACACCTCCTGCCTGGTTTGAAGTTAGAATCCTAAATACGCACCCTGGATCTACCTGCCCCTCAGCTTTCTTTGAAACAGGAGGGCAGGAGGTGGGTGAGGGGTTTCACTTTCTCCCTTCCAAAAAGGGAGAGAGTGTGGTTCTTTTTGGAATTTTGAGTCGTTCTCAGGACACCGTTTGAAATGATTTGCTTTCCTTAACCTAGTACAGCTGCAGATAACTATCATCAAGAAGTTATTTCGATAAATTGCAAAGGACTTTTCTCTCATATCCCTTTTAAAGGGTTCAAAAAACTCTCGAAGAGTAGATAGTAGATATGAGAGGTAGAAATCATACACACACACATACACATATTTTATGATACTTACATAAAAATAATGTAATATTTATATGTAATATTATTAAATCACTTTCCCCCCATGATTCTGTACTAAAATTACTTCCTGGTTATTAAGCATTAAAAAAATAATAATTCAAACCACCAGGAAAGTGTCATAGTTATAGTATGGTACTTATAATTAATGATATAGAGGCTCTATGTTTTGAAAATAGAAATGAATCCAAAAAAGCTTATAAATTCTGGTCATATTTGGGTCCAACATATGGTCTACAATGCATTAAGAAGTTTAGTGCTGGGTCTAATTGTTCATTTCAGAAACTGGTTGAGCTGTTTCTGCTGCTCCTAACAGCCTTTGAAAGAAACACACTCAAACTAAAATATGGGTGATTTATGGTTCTCAGCAGGTATTTATTTGAGAAGGAAATCTCAGCAGGTCTCAGTTCATACTTGTATGTGGCCATCATAAAATTAGCCTACTGACTGCCTTTCAAGAAATTATACCTGTGAAACACCAGTGTTTGCTTTTAATAATACCAGTGAAACCAAGACCTTCCATTTACCTGGTTTAGTAACCTGTGGGTTGTACCATAGGTTCAGGTGAGGAAGCCTGAAGTTCAAATGAAAACTGAAGACACAGTGTAGTCTCTATTTTTTGATTTATGGCCAAGGCAAGTACACGGTTTTAAACTGTATCTCGAAGCCTAATCTCCTCCTTAGATAACTCACATAAGTGCAGGAAAAGTAAACTTTGCTCTATAAGAAGCTATGAATGTCCTTGATGGGGTGGGGGTGCTGAGGGAGAGAGAGGAAAAGAGAGAGGGAGAGAGAGAGGAAGAAAAAAAGGAGGACAAGGAGGAGAGGGAGAGAGGAAGGGAGAAATCAATGAATACAGATCTCATTTAGGGTTTTATGCTATGTAGGATTTCTTTTAACATTTGTTTAAAAATAGTGTTTAGAAATTACATAATATTTCATACTTAGCTTACTCTGTGTGCTTCCTGTTTTATGCTTTCTTTCATCTCCACGGTATTATTTCTGTAGCCCACTCACCTTCTATCCCTCACTTTCTTCCTTTTTTTCTATACAAAGAATAAAAATATACCTATAAGTTTCATAAGTGACCAAATTCTCAAGTATCGCATGCATTCTTGTTGCTGATTTTTATATAACTAGTTTGGCTTGTTATTCATTTAATATAAAAACTTTCAAACAATTTATTGTTGAGTTTTATTTTTTAATCCAGTTTGAGAATTACTATCTCTTAATTGGTGAATTTAACCTATATATATTTATAATAATTACTTTACTATTTCAACTTATTTTATATTTCCCCTTTTTTCTTTTTTTTATATTTCCCCTTTTTCTTTCTTTTTTTATTAATTCATTTTTTCTCTATTTTTCTTTTATATGCTTTCCATTGGATAGCTTAAGTTTTCTTCTATAGTTTTAATAATTTTAATAATTTTGTCCTTAATGATGATTATTTCTTGACTCAAATATATATTCACTTTAGTCACTTTTATTGAATTCTTAAATTCATGTTTCAAAAGATATTCTGGTATATTTTCTCCTCCAATACCATATCATATTCATATTGTTTAGATTTTTATTTACAGCTTGTTAATAGATATATTTTCTTTGTTATTTTGGTCCTTACTTTTCATTGTTGTTTTGCTTTTTTTTCAATGAACAATAAACTATTAGTCATTTCTTTTATATTCCATAACTCCTGAAATAACCTCCTAAAAGTTTTTTCTCTTTATATTATTTAAATACTTTCTCTATAATTATTTGCAAAAAGGTGAATCTTTGTATAGAAAATCTTCTGGAACCTTATAGTTCACTGAATATTTTTATTACACTTCACATTTTAGTTGCATTTTAGCTTGATATCAAATTCTGGGGAAAATTTTATTTTCCTTTAATATATTAAAATATTATTATTTTGTGCATCCAGTATTGCTGTTGGTAAATCTGATATCAGCCTTGTTCTTATGTAGATAATCTATCATTTTCCTCTGTAAGCTTTTAGAATTTTTTCTTTATATTTGATATTCTTTATTTTCACTACATTATCTGTACTGTTCCTTATCTGTACTGTTAAACAGGTTTAACCTGAAGTCTTTATTTTTGTTAATTTTGGAAAATATATGAATTTTTTAAAAAATATTTTCTTTTCATATACTTTATTCCACTGGGACTTTTATTGTTCCTGTGTCGGCACATCTACTTCCATCTTGCATGTCTACACTTCAACATGTTTTCTTTTTTTAATGCTTTCTTGGAGAATTACTTATTCAGGCTTTTCAACTTATTAAAGTTCTTCGATGTATCCATCCTATTGTTTGTCCTATCTATTGTGTTCTTTATGTCAGTGTCTGTCTTTTACATATCTATTATTTTTATTTTTTATTACCTCTTGTTCATTTTTTATTATCTATATTCATATTTTTATTACATATATTCAATTATGTTACAAATATTTTCCATTATTTCTCTTTTAAATGCATATCAGAATATGTTAAATGCTAGATTTCAACAATAAAGATTGTAAATCAGTATAGTAATTCAAAATTACAATGTAGTAAATCAATCATACAAACTGATTTCTGCTTTAGTGGCACAGGGGTGTGTGTGTGTGTGTGTGTGTCTTCTGAATTATTTGGGTTTGTAGTATTTCCTGAAGATATCAGGTATTCAGCCAGAAAACATATGTGGGTGGGAACTGAAGTCCATGCCCTACACTGTACCAGTTCTAGTGAGTTTGAATAGAAGGGACAGATGAGCCTCAAGGAGGAGAGGCCCCCAAATCCACTATTGGTGATTCCTGTTGCTATCGTGGCACCAAGCAAATCTCTGGGGCTGGTTTTCCCTTTTCCACTCAGGAAGATGCAGCAATGTGGCAGGCAGTCTCCTTGGGTGGTGTCCTACCAGCCGTGCAAGTTCGGATGAAAGGGGTTGGGGAACCGAGTGTCCATGAGCACTGCCTTGGTCAGCACCCACTACATTTTCATTAGCTGTTCCCACACAGAGGACATCAGCACTGGTGGTGCTTTGGGCTGTTTTTGCCCACTTCTAGGGAGCAGATGAGCTGTGATTGTACCAAGCCAGTAGCAGGTGAGGAGAGAAAAGGAACTGACTTCCTCCAGTGGTCTTTTCACGGCCACTTCTAACTCCCATCTGCTCCGGCTACAGTTGGCCAGCTCCTGCCCACATGGATCTAAGACACCCTGCAGCTTCGGTAGGTCCCTGCGGGCTACCTGTGGTGGTTCCTGTTTCTTCTCGTCCAAGAATCCGTGCTTCTCTTAGCGTCCATCATTTTTCAGGTCTGATTTTGTTGTTAGAGAATTGCTGTTATTTAACTATATCATGCTAACTGAAATTCATGCACTTTGGAACAGTGCAGAATGAGGACTGCCTGTCTGTGTTTTATAATAAAGCCAGTCGTTTGACAACTGGATGGGTGGGGTGACTGTGAAAATATGCCACTCATATCTCTGCCGCAGGAAGTGCTTAATGAAAGGCTCCAGGTACTAAGTTCTGAAACTGCTGCTGTGTCTCGCCAGTGCTGTGCTTCCCAGGAGCTGCTCCTGGCCAGAGATCAAGTATGGCACAGATGAAAAGGTCCATTCTTGACCGATGGGTGACTTTGGCTCAAGGACTCTCCACTGGCCTGGCTGGAACCTTTTAGAACTGCTCTGCAGTCTATGGCCCTTCCCAACCAACCATTTTTCCTCCCCCTCTCCTTCAGAGGAGTCTCACCTGCATCGTGGTCCAAGGCTGTCCCCATTGCAGGCATTCCCCTAAGATCTCGTGCACATCTAACTCATTGTGGCATCTGCTTCTCTGAAGAAATCCAGAGAGTGGAGTAAGAAAACAGCATGGTTTGGAGAGTTGGTTCTGTCGCCATGTGACAGGTGAAGAGGATGCCATTGTGGGTGGTGTGTAGGGGACATATAGTGCCTTGCTTCAAAAAAAAATGTCCAGGTGACATAGAATGTTTACAGAGGTGATGGTTAGGGCATTTGGAAGAACATCTACAGATACAGCAGAGTTGGCAGCTATTGTAGGTGCCTCTCAGAGAGATGAGAAATTAAGGGCCACCGAAAAGTAGTTGTAGACTTACGAAGATTGCCCCCTCCTCCCCCTGTCTGGTGCTGGAAGGGCAGAGGCAACTGAGCATCAGTCTGATTGTCTAACAGAGTCAGGGAGCCCAGAGCTGTCTGAGTGCTCCAGCAAGGCAGGTCTGCGGTCTGAAGCTCAGGGCCCTGGTTAAGGAAACCTGGTACCCTGAAACATGGGTTGGGGGCATCTAGATGGATGCCTCTAAGGATTTGGAGTCTGCAGTATCCCCAGACCTGCAGAGCTTGTGGCAGTGGCCCGCCCTCCCCTGGTATAGGCTGGCACTCCTGGTGCTAGAAGACACTGGAGAGGTCAATCTCCAGAGCAGCAGGAATACAGAGACTGCTGCAGTGTGGGAGACATGGAAGAACACAGAGATGAGAAAGAGAGGATGGCAAGCGCCTTGTGTGTTGTGAGAAAGGTTAACTTTTTTGAGGAAAGTTATAAGTAACCCCAGGAGGATTTCTGCTGGGGATGGTGGTGAATTATGTGATTGTATTTCCTCTGGGGGCTGTGCTGCAGATGGACAGGAGGGGGAAAGGGGTTATAAGGAAAGGGCAGGAGCAGGGAGATGCCCTCAGAGGCCATTCCAGGGATCCATGTAAGAAAACAATGGGAGCTTGAGGAAACACAGGGGCTGGGAGAAGGAGAAAAGATGCATTTCAGAAAGACCTAGAAGTAAAAGGAAGAGGACTTGGTATCTGGATGCGACGTGAAGAAAGAAAAGTGTACAATGGTCCTTGGCCCTCTATAGTCTAGACTATGTCAGTTTTCACTCACAATTTTATCCCTGAAACCTGGCACATAGGAGTTCAGTATATAATTGTTTTATTAATCCAATTAAAAATGGGCAGAGGACCTGAATAGATATTTTCCCAAAAAGGACATACAGATGGCCACTACACATAAATAAAGATGCTCAACATCACTAATCATCAGAGAAATGCAAATTAAAACCACAGTGAGATATCACCTCACACCTGTCAGAACGGCTATCATCAATAAATCACGTAACAACTAGTGTTGATCAGGATGTGGAGAAAAGGGAGCCCTCATACATTGTTGGTGGAATTGTAGATTAGTACAGCCACTATGGAAAACAGTTTGGCAGTTCCTCAAAAAATTGAAGTTAGAACTAGCTAATTGCAAAATGATTCCACTTTTCTGTATGTATCTGAAGAAATCTAAAACATTAATTTGAAAAGATAGATGCATCCCTATGTTCACTGCAGCATTATTTACAATAGCCAAGGTATGGAAACAACGTAAGTGTCCATCATCAAGCAATTAGATAAAGAAGGAGTGGTACATACATACAATGGAATATTACTCGGCCATACAGAGAATGAGATCTTAACCATTTGTGACAACGTGGATGGACCTAGAGGATATTATGCTAAGTGAAGTAAGTCAGAGAAAGACAAATACCATATGATTTCATTTATATGTGAAATCTAAAGAACAAAATAAATGAACAAACAAAAAAGAAACAGACTCATAGATACAGAGAACCATCAGTTGATGATTGTCAGATGGGAAGAAGGTTGGGGGTGGATGAAAACAGGAAGGCATTAAGAAGTACAAATTTGTAGTTACAAAATAGTTATGGGGATGTAAAGTGCAGCCCGAGAAAGATAGTAGGTAATATTGTAATAAGTTTCTACAGTTCCAGGTGGGCACCTGATTTATTGGGGAGTACTTCACGAATTACATAAACGTCTAATCACTATGTTGTGCATCTGAAATAATATTGAATAATACTGAATATCAACTGTAGTTGAAAAATATAAAAAAACAATTTATGAATAACAAAGCTGAAAAATAACAAAAACATTTTATGAATAACAAAGTTGAATCTTTTTTTTTTTCAGAATCCCATTATTAATTTATGGACAATAGATTCGTGTAGATTTGGCTGTACAATTAGATTTGGTTATTAGGATAGTCGATTTAAAAAAATCATTATGTTAGTTTCCTGTGGCTACTATAACAAATTGCCACAAACTTGGTACCCTAAAACGACAGATTTATTCTCCCACATTCTGGAGGCCAGAAGTCTAAAACCAAGTGTCAGTAGGGATGCATTTCCTCTGAAGGCTCTCGGGGAGATTTGGCTCCTTTCTTCTTCCAGCTCTGGCAGTTCTTGGCTCATGGGGGCATCACTCCTTTCTTCACCATCACCTTCTCCTCTGACTTAGGGCTGCATCGCTCCAGTCTCTGCCTCTGTGTTCACATGGCCTCTTCCTCTTCTGTTCATTTGTCTTTCCTTAGTGTGTCTCTTAAAAGGATACTTGTCATTGGATTCAAAGCCCACCCAGATAACCCAGGATGACTTCTTGTTAACCTAATTGCATCTTCAAAGACTCTTTTTACAAGTAAAGTCACATTCACAGGTTCCATGAATGTCATGTGGATATATCTTTTGGGGGCCACCATTCAATTCATGGAACAAGGTAATTGTCTCTTCTAAGTACCCCAAGGACTTATCTCATCAGAGGGTCATAAAATTATATATGCACTAAGGTGGTTATCCTTGTTTTATTTTAGTTGGCAGCAGAACCATATATATATATAAACACACCACATAAGCTTTCTCTTTGTGATTTGATAGAGTTAGAAATGTAAATAGACTTGCCATTTGCTTGGTTAAAATGTTTGTGGAAGTCCTGTAGGTCATTTAGAAAATTCAGCCAGGTTGAATTCACTGGATTTCCATTCTGAATCCTGGTCCTTAGAAAGATGTTTTTCAGTAGGAAAGCCAACTTTCTGCCTCTGTTCTTAGTGGATTTCCGCCAGTGAATATGTCAATTTCTAATAATTGAAAGAGAAGGACTATAGAAAGATTCTCTCAAAAGCCAAAGGAAAATAAAGTAACAGAAAAAAAAAGACTCGAAAACTATCATAAATATTTAAGTTTGTGGAGAAAGGGCAACTTTGTTATAAAAGCTTTTTAAAGAACGAATAATGTTGTCACCTGCCTTTGGATGAGTACAGCTCTTACTGGAAAGTTGACTTCATAGGACCAGGCTGTCTGAAGATAATTCCACTGATGTCATTTACTTCAGGTGATTTATTTCTCTTTTTTCCCCTAGAAATTAGAACCTGTACATTTTGGAGTACTTGTTTTGTTTTGCTTTGCTTTGCTTTCCTTAGTGAGATAGCCAAGAGACCTAGGAAGTTGGTTTCATGAAGTATCTGCATAAAAGAGTGAAATTTATTTTCAGTATTGTTACTACCATTATCTGATGTTTCAGACTCAGAGGTCCATAGCACCACAACAAGAGAAAAAGATTTTGTGTGGAAAATGTGATTTTGAGTTATTTGGCATGTGGGGAGGTGGCTCAAATCTCTTCTTGGAGTTCCTCATAGGATTCTCTAAGAGTGGGGTTAAATAATATTTTTATATCTTTGTTTTTATTTCTTAATGGAACATGAAAAATGGAATCAATGAGAACTGAAAAGTCATTTGGTGATCGGGCAGGATTCGATTGATAATGGGGGACAGTTGTGTCATTATTCCAAACGGATTCTCTGAATCCCCGTAGCATGCCTGATTCCAGATGCTTCATAAAAGCCATTAGTATAATGAATTAGATGGGAATGTGAACCCTTCATCTGGTGGATTTTGACCCCAGCTGGTAATAGGACTGTGACCCACAGCAAGAATTTTCAGAAGTACGAAATGCAGTCGGAATAGCAGCAACAGATATTAGTCTCAGCTATCATGGTGTCAGGTTTTCATTCTCCAGCTTGGAGCTGCATGAACAATGCACGCAGTCCTGGGAGATACTTCTCAAGCCTGAGACGTCGGGATCCCCAGAATTCCTACTTGCACCACAAAAAAGAGAACTTGGAAAATGTGCTGGGAAATGAGAGTAGGGTGACAAACCTCCAGGAATTTGTCCAGCGTGGCTCCCTGTGAGGTGCGGGGACCATGAGGACAGACCAGCCTGGGTCGCGGAGGGAGAGTTAAAAGATGACCAGCAGCTGTTCCCATTTCTCCTGAGGCTAGAAGAGGAAATGGGTTTACTCCGGAGGGAGGGATTTAGACTGGCATAAAAGGATTTCTGACCCAAGGTAATGCTTTCTCACAAACAGCACAGTCCTGTCTCTGCTTTTGTTATTAAAAAACACAGAATCTGGTGTCTACTGATTGCGGGTTGGAGACCAGTGGTCCCCAGAGTCCCAGAGACCCACACACAGGACAGTTCTTTTTAGTGTTCCAAAAAGCCTGATGATAGAGATTAAGCATTTAAACCCAAGGTGATGAACAGACTAATAAAAATGTCTTTTTGAAAACCCTCTGACTGAAATGATGTCTACTCAGTATTATCTCACATTGGTCAGATACTCATTTGTGTTTTAATAAATATTTTCTATGATAACAGAGAACTGATTGTTACTTAATTTTTGTCATTCATTTGCTGTTCAGAATTATATCAAACCTTGAGTCCAATGGGAGAGAAATGAAAAATTAAAAAGAGGCTCTTGGTGTTGAAAAGGCATTTTTCTAGGAGAAAGCAGAATATTTTAGGAAAATCAACTTAGGGTTCAGATACCTCTGGGTCAGCAGTCTAATTCCATCTTGTCCCCACCCATTTTTCCTAGCCTCTACGAGCCTTTCCGTTGCTCATTCTAAAGTAATTATACTCAACTTGTAACTGATGGTGAATGTTACTTGAGAAAATATGTGCAAAACTAGATATGAAGATCTCTAGTTTAGAGGAAGTTAGAAGCACAGAAATAAATTTTCAGGAAGGAAATCAACAAATGCATGGAGCCATGCAGTTAAAGAAGGGAAAATTTTGTCAAATGGGCTTTAAAATGACAGTCTTATCACGATTGCCTCTTAAACGTGCATGCGTGTCTGTTTTTTTCTTTACTACATAAATAGAAAGGACCCATTTGCAAAAACACAAGCTTAATAATGAAGAGCTTTTACAAGTAAAGGTGATTTTATTTATTTTTGGCTGTCTCTGCCTTCTCAGTTATTGGTAATTTTATTAATGCAGTTTTAACACAGTTGATTATATATCCAGCTCATTTATTATTTATAGGATCTATGTGCTGTTATTCCCTAGTTGTTTTCTGAAGGCTTAAACATTTTTTAGCCAATTGGGAAATAATTGTAGTTCTCAGGTGCCCTTGCTTGTTTTCTTCTGGCAGTGTGCAGCTCACTCTTACAGAGGAGAGAGCTGGGGACCCAAGTCTGCATCAGACTAAATCCTTTGATTGCTTCCCTGCTTCTCTTTCTCAAGTATAGATGATGTTTTGCCTCATTCACTCTGAAGGTGTCCCAGATACTTTTCTGCAAGGCTAAGAGCAGAGACCTCAGTTCTTCCTGGAGAGGACACGTGGGGCTGCCGAAATATGGTGGCCGTTTCAGAGGTTTTTCAGAAAGGTAAGAACATTTTGAAGAAAAAGTTGTATAGAAATTATGAAACCCAGCATGCCCGTGTTTTCGGCAAGAAGTCCTGAAGGTCTGAAATGTTCATCCTAGAAGTTTATACTTGAAAGATAAACTCAAGCTGTGTGTTTTCCCAGAGGGGCTTGCTCAGCCATTAGGCCAACGGTGGACTCAAAGGCCCAGCTGGCAACCTGCCCAGAGTTCGTCTTCCTGGTAGGACTGGCCTTAAAACACAATTAGAGGACATGTGTCCACATCTTTAAGTGTTTGACTGGGATCCCATGGGGTGGGCCAGTGAGGACAAGGGCAGCAAGAAGACCCTAGGCTGTTTTCTGAAGAGAGAAAGATTGTTCACTTGGATCGCAGCATATCTAACATTTAAACACACTCAACCATGAACTCGTAAAGCCCCTCTCTGCCACCATTTTTCTAGATGCCCCCACTGCGTGAGGTTACGCGGCCAGTGGTGTGGACCCCTTCCCAGGCTCCTCCTCGATTTGCAGAGACTCTAGCGTATTTTTTTTTCCTCTCTCTGTCTTTTCTCACTTCTGATGTGGATTAAAGTCTATACTCAGAGCTCGCTCCACTAGTTTAAGGACATTCAATCCTTTAGTATTTATCCATTATTGGCTGTGTTTACCCAAGGGAAAATTAAGTGCAGGGCCTCAGAACAGTGTGGCCTTAGTGCGCAGATGCACACACTGATCCCCGACAGATGTTGCTCTATGGAGCAGCAGAAGGGGGGCTCTGTCACTTGCCTGGGAAGCTGCTGGAGCAAACTCTCTGGCCCCGCAGGTGCCGGTGATGCTGAGAAAAATGTCTGGTGCTGGGACTCTCCCGAAATATTAGGGTTTTCACACACACGCCCCAGCCAGCTGGCAAGGGATTCTGAGCAGGAGTGCCTTGCCGGAAAATCGTGGTTCTAAGAGGTTGCCATCTTAAGTGTATGTTCCTGGGCTTTCAAGTTTAACTCATGTTTTCTATAAAAAGAAAAATCTGATTTGTGTTTGTTACTAAGTGATCTGATTTCTACATCTACCCAGTTATGGTCCTTTTCTCAGGCTGAATGAGTATTAGGCAGAGACTTTTGTGCATGTAGCTGGAGGTAGCATGCGTATGTGTGTGTGTGTGTGTGTGTGTGTGTGTGTGTGTGTGTGTGTGTGTGTGGTTTTGTGTATACTTGTGGTTGAGGGAAGACCTTCAGGTTGGTTTTGGTAAAAACTCTTTGTTTCTGATTTGACTTTTGTCCTGATTGCTGTCACCAGAGCCTCTTAGGAAGCAGGTGTGGTCTGTGTGAAACTGCTGCTTCTCTGTGGCCGTGCGTCTGTGTGTGTGTATGTGAAAGGGAGAGGGGCAGACGGCCCCCTGCCCAGGGAGGGTCTTGAAGGCCAGCTGTCTTGTTTGCCTGGGTGTCCCCTTTACCTAGAACAGTGCCTGTCACACTGTGGGTGCCGGTGTTCCTCCAAAGGCACACCCCTGATGCAAGCAGGGCTCCCAAGCACCCTATGTAATTGATTCTGTGTTTCTTATAACAAAAGAGAAGAAACCCTACAAGGGCAGTCACGGCCCTGAGATTGTGCAAGAACTTTAGGAAAATGTTATTTTATTATGTGTGGAAAATCCTTGTTTTTCTCTTCTGCTAGCTGTTATTGATACGGCATTGGTCTAAATTACCATCAACATCGTATCTGAGCCAGGCACCCTCCTAGGATGGCGGCTGTAACAGCCCCAAGGTGTCATCATGAAGCAGGGCCACCCTGGAACCAGTCCGCCTGGGTTCAAGCCCAGGCCCCGCCACTCCCTGGCTCACTGACGATGTCGCCTGTGTCTGAATCAGTGGTTTGGGGCGAGGATAGATGAGTTGATCTGCGTGCAGTGCGTGGAGCAGGGCCTGACATCGGCTTCATACCCACTGCGCATCAATCATCCATCACGTTTTATCACTGAGCTCGCTGATAACCTCTCCCCTCCCATCATACCCGGGGAATGCGGTGAAATCCAAAGGGACTCTGTGGTGACTCAGAACGGGGCCCTGTCCCAGGCCGGTGCTGGAGCTTTCTGAGAACCCCGGTCTCCCCGCTGAGGCCTGGCCCGGCTCTGACTCTCCATCGCGGGCCCTCCCAGGCCGCCCCTGCCGCACCCCCAACCCCTCCTGACCCAGCGGGTTCCAGCACACGTCCCGCTCAGATGGCCCGGACCGATCGCCCGCTGCCCCGGTTGCTCAGTGGCCAAAGGCTCCTCCTGCAGTTTTAGCTTAGAGGATGCGATGCAAGTGGCGCCTCGCTCGGGGGACACCACTGACTCACTCTCCTCGGCACCTGGGACACAGCAGGGCCCCAAACAGCCATCCCTGTGCTCTAGCGAGAAGGACGCAACGTTGCCAGACGCGTTTAGTGGAGCGTCCAGCTCCCCGCGCGCCTGGGTTTTCCCGGAGGTAGCGAGGTCAGCCCCACCGGACAGAACACGAGTCCTCCCGCGAACACGCCTGCACTGCGTCACGGTCACAGGGAGAGCTGGAGCTGGCATCCGGCGGATCCCCTGCTCCTCGGCCCCACTTCCCAGCGCCACCGGAAACCGTGGCGCCATTTGAAAGGTCGTCAGGCACCATGGGTATAGGTTCAGGCTTTGGAGCCAGACAGAACTGCTTCACTGTGAGTTTCACCGTCGCTGACCGGCAGAACAGCCACCGATTAGTTATTTAATCTCTCTAAGCCTCAGTTTTCTCAGTTTCAAAATGGGGACAATATAAGTATTTAGGTCACACAGTTCTGTGAAGATTAAATCAGATTATTCAGACAAGATTTGACACACAACGAAATGAACTGAAGCTCGTGTTTCAAGTGAGTGAGCTGTGTTGGAATTGGAAAGAACTACTGGGTGACAGAATGGGGAGGACGCCCTCTAGAGGCCTCAGGTGGAACCTGCCAGGGAAGGAAGAACAGTATTCAACAAAGCCTCTGCGGCAGGGAGGACCCTCACAGGAACACTGGGTCATCGTTTGGCTCTTACACATAGCAGTAAAATGTTCAAATAATAATTTCTCCTAATAATTGATCAATGGTGTCTCCCACCGCATTGTGAGAAGTAAAGCTCTGGAAGTTTGCCTGTATGAAAGTGACTTTGTAGTAGGTGGATCTTAGCTATTGCCCTGGTGGCTTTCACCAAAGCACCAGAAGTAGGCTGTGGGCCTTTGCCAGCATGTTCCAAACTGTCAGCCCTCAGCACTTTTCTTGTGTCACAGGTGACCACTGACTTTGGTGCCCAGCCCACCCACACTCATGCATGAGTTCTAATGCAGTAATAGTAATAGCTCCTCTTTCTGTTCCATCCAAGCATCTCAAAGTACAAGTGAACTTGGCCTTATGGTAGAAATAAACTTGAAGTGCCTCAAATTAATCCCAAAAGCAATTTCTAAACTCCAGAACCATGTTATTACTAAGAAATCATGAGCAACACAATTTATAAATGATTGTGATTTATCAATGGGTACAAATTACTATTCTAATTAAGTTCACCAGTTATAGATTTGTATAAATCAAAACAGTTCTTGAATGATAAACCAAATTAAACTGAGCTTTTAAAGAAATAAATACCCAAATACTCCTAGTACCTTTTCCCTTAAATCTTAATGTATATAATCTTAATTTAATCTAGACTCTGATTAGGATTTGCTTTTATGTTTAGTAGTCATTGCCCTCAATTGTGGACCTGGAGGTGCACTTAACTGGAGTCAACTGGGATGGGATAGAGTGAAAAGAATGTCCCCACCCCTGCTCCCCCAAGAAGTCAGTATGTCATTTAGAATTTTCAAGAGGGCACGGCTGATATTTGTCCTATCTGGGCTGCCCCAAGCTGGGGTGGGCTCTCTCCAGGAAGCTGCAACATCGCATTATTCAGAGGCTGCCCCTTGGTTGCCGAGGAAAACCCAGCCTCCAAGGCATTATCTGAGAAGATGGGGAGCAAGGTCAGTCCTTGGGGAGAAGGCACCCTTAGTTAGGTTGAGGGATTCCGAGCAAGTCTTCAGTGATGGTAAAGAGCAAGCTTAAAAGGGAAATCGGACTGATGCAAAAGCTGGGAAATGGGGGGAAATGCTGCACCCAGGCAGGCAGTATTTTACCAGGGCCAACTCCCAGGAGTAAGCCAGCAAGTGACACCAGTGCTGAGCACCAGGGCTGTCTACCAAGGTATGTCCTGGCTTGGATCTCCTGGGCTCAGGGGCTATGCTCACAGGTACAACAGGATGTAGGTTTACTCACATACTGTGCAGCTATTCAGTGAAATGCTGTGTCTTTATTTTTCTAAGCTGATCTAATCTGCATGGTCTCTACCTTCTGGATTGTGGGATGATCAGGGAGTTATAATTAAATTTTAAGCTCACTCTCTTCCACTGTAATAGTTTGAGCTGTCATGGTTTCTTTTGAATGACTCAGTCTCTCACATAGATATTCTGTAAAGGAACCATGTTAGTTTGTCTTTGGCTGTGAGAGAGGGCCTTGAGAAATAACTCACATTCTTCCTCACAGATACTATTAAACAAAACCTTTGATTAGGGCATCTCTACAAATGTAGGTTTTTTATGACTCTGCTGCAGGCTCCCCCCTCCCCCTTTCATCGGGCCCCAGTGTGTGCTTCTTCATAAAGGAGCCTGCGCTGGAGCATGGACCCTCTGTGCCCAGAAGACTCTCCTCCTGGAGGGACATGTGAAAGGGGGCATCTGAAGCAGATACATATTTTTAGGGTAGAATTTTAGGCCCCACATTTCAAAAGTGAAGATTATTTTTCTCTGCACACTTCAAATGTCACTGCCATAGTCTCATAGACCAAAATTAAGCTTCGCTGCAGCTGCGCTGTTTTTACTTTCAGGGAGCCACACGTGGTCTGTATGCCATGGGTTCAGAAGAATCATGGAGAGGCACTGGAGATCCTGAAAAAAAAGAAGTCTCCAATAACTCTCTTGTACTATATGACCTATACAGAATGGTGTACATCATTGCAAAAACAAATACGAAATGCTTATGAGCATGTTTCCAAATTATGTTGCTTGTTTTCGTTTCTTTGTTTTCTCGGTCTCTTAGCATTTCCTCAGCTAGTGAACTTGGCCTGTGAACTGATTTTGAAGAATGAGTTGCAATGGCCAGGAGGGTGAAGGCAAAGTGTGTTCTAGTGAAATGATTCACCAGGGAAGGGGCTGCAGAGTGTCCTCGGGAAGGTTACACCCGAGGCACAGGAGAAAGCTGCTGGCGAGCTTTCAGGAGTCACAAAGGAACCCATGGCCTGAGCTCATGGGCCGGCCAAGTCCCGGGGAACTTCTGTCATCAGCTGAAGGCTCTGCCTTGCACAGTAGCCCCAGAACAGGCACTGGTGCCGCCGTCACTGAGATAGCATTCTGTACAGTGGTGTGCTCCCCGGCCAAGGAGGTGTGCCTTCAAGGGATAGGTGATAATGGCAGTCACAGTGTCCACACCCCCTAGGCTGCTGTCTCTCTCGCAGGGCCATGTGCACACAAAGTTGTTACTAAGGATAATTTATTGAGCAGCGTATTGTCCCCAGTATTCCACTGTGTGCATCAAATGGCACGTTCTCCTCTTCTTTCTGCCTGGTCCCTCAAATCTCAGTTGGGAACCTTTTCCTTTGCTTTCAAGTTCCAGAGCAGGTGCCTGGTGGGCGATGTATCAGTATTTATCGCAGAGATTTAACTCTGCATCTCCTCTCCTGGACAGAGTCCTCTAACTCCACTCCCAGATCCTCATTTCCCTATCAGCTGTGCCTCAAATAGTGCCCCCCACACAGTGGGCCCTTGCCAAGTTTCTTATTGAGAGAATTAGTGTGCAAGAGAAAGAGCAGCTTATTTACTTATTTAGCACATAAAGCTCTCAGCATAACTGTCAACCAAACTGTTTTTCTTTCTTCCCCCGCCCCTACTATAGTCAGAATCCCCTCACTGTAGGCTTTGGACATGCAATCCCTGGAGGGTATGCTTGATCAACCCCACAGTGGATCAAGGCTACTCCTTGTCCCGTATTTCAAATGATAATTTTTCTTGATTATGTGTGAAATGCACTCCTCTGTGGAGAAATCACTGTTACAACTGTTCTTGGGGCTCACATCTGCAGCAGGAAACCTTTTCCTAAGGCACATGATCTGTGAAATATGTGATTTCACATATCCATGATCTGTGAAATCATTTTAGCCCAGGTGGGTCTTTGTGTCCTTTGTTCGGGGAGATTGTGTGAATCCGGGCACACGTGTTTCTTGCATTTGTGAGGAGAGAGAAAGGGTAGAACAGAGAGCAATCACTTAGCAAATAAGAACGGAAAACTAACTATTCTCTTTAAACAGTGGAGCACATTCACCCATTTTAATTTGGCCCAAAAAGCAGTTGTCTGAGGTCAGCTTCAGATCCCATTGTCCTTAGTGAAAAAGGAACACTCACCGTGGGGTTCATTCCAGGCCACTCACGTCTGCCCTGCTACCTATCCTGGCAGAAAACTTGGTAGGTTCTTTCCATGAACTTATGGACACAGGGGAAGGTAATGTTGACTGGTGATCATCTTGGCAGGTAATTATGAGAAGATGCAGGTTATGTTTTGAATGCCTAGGGCATCTTAGGAGGAGAGACACAGTGGGCTTCCCAAAGGAGATGGCTTCCAAGTTGAATCTGGAAGCATAAGGATGGGTTAGCAGGCATGGCTTGCAAGGGGCAGGTGTTCCAAACATAGAGCACAGCTCATGCAAATGCAAGAACGAGAGACTGAGGTGGCACACGCAGAGGAGTAGATCTGAAGTGCCGAAACACTGCCAATAGCTCAAGAGGATGAGGGTAAGGGCGTGGGATGTACCTGGAGAGCGGGCCGGACACCAGATGCAGAAGGACCCAGTATCAGCTCTCAAGGACTGAGCAACTGATTTCATAGTGAAAGAGGAGCTAATTGAAGATTTTAAGCAGGAAAGTCACACTGTTGGTTTTTTTTTTTTTTTTTTATAGAAAGATAACTTCGGTGATAGAATAGGGCACACACATAATTGAGGCAAGACTTGAGAAGACCCAGCAATGCCACTTCCAGGTATATGTACCTGAGAATATTCTTCACACATAGATAAGAGACACAGCCAAAGAGATTCTTTACAGGCTGTGCTATAGCAAAAAATCAGAAACAATCTAAATACTCAATATCAAATACTGCAGAGTCACATGAATTAATGTATTAACACAATTAGTGGTATAAATTTGATCTTTTTTTTATGGCAACATAGACTGTCCTTAAAATAATGTTGAACCAAAAAACCCAAGAAAAGTGAAAATTTTTGTATGGCATCATTTATGTAAATTTGTAAAACACAGAACCAAATAACATTTGCATACATATGTGTGTAAATAAAAAATTTTAAACGAACTGGAAGGCATACACGAATGTCATGATAATGGAAGCCTGAGGAGGAGGGTGGGGAAGGAAACAGGGTGGTGAATAAAAGAATCTCCAGCTTTATCTGAAATGTAATAATTCCTTTATTTTTTAAAGGAGAATATAGGATTATATTACCTGTGTAATTTTCCTAAGGGCATAATTAGGGAAAAAAGAGTCAGATAGCAAATGTCACACAATGTTAATATGTATTAATTCTGGGTTGTGGGTGTTTGCAAGCACATACAGAGACCAGAGAAGTTTGAGACACAGAGTCTGATGAGTGTAAGACCAAGGGATATGAAAGTTCAAGAAGAACTGTCAACAACGTCGAGATTACAGCCAGAAAGAGCTGAATCGATTTGTGACTTGGCAGGTCGTTGGTGGCCTTCACACGGATGATTTCAGCCTTGTGCTGTCAGTGGAAAACATACGGCAGCTGATTAAAAGAGTGAGTGGAAGATGAAGAGGTGACAGTGAGTTCCTTCTGTTTCCATACGTTTTCCCATAAAAGTAGAAGAAATCGCTGAGCTAGTTCCTAGAGAAGGTATAGGTTGTTACTTTTAAGAGTAGGGAAACTTGATGTCGTTTATCTGAAACAAGAAAAATATGACAAAGAGGGGAAGATAAAGATGCGTCTGAGAGAGGGGATAATTGATGGGGCTTGCTCAGGTTAGGAAAAGAACGGGAGCTGTAGTGGGAAGGTGGGATCCTTCAGAGGACAAGAGGTTGGGGGGAGTCAACAGAGACTGTACCTTTATTGAATATTATCACACAAAAAATGTACATTCTGTAAAATATCCATCTTTAAAAATAGACGTTCTTGGACGCAGGTAACTACTCATCTTCTTGTCATTAAAAGAAATGATCAAAAGTAGTAAAAATCTTCTTCTTCTGCCAAAGAGATCAATGTTGGCTTCTACAAGTATGATGAATATTAGAAAGAAAATCATAATGTAGATAGGGATGTGCTTTTAAATAAAGCATTTGTCCTTAGTTCATGGAAGTTGGGCCTACTTTACACTGATACATCACATAGGAAATAAAATCAGACATACTATGTTCTACCATGTCCGAAGCACAGGAACTACTTCACAGAACTATAGTTATGCAACACTCTTAAAGGATCTACTGCTCCTCTTTGCCCATCCCTCCCGATGAATTAATGTGGCATTTCACCTAATCAGCTTAGTTGGTGAGTATTTTAACATTTTATTTTAGTAATACCTTCCTCTTACAATGCAAATACACTTGCAAATATTATCTATTGACTTCATTCATTTAAGAATACTAATGGAGCCCCTAATATAAGAACGTCTTATAATAACTTGATTTTCACAGGATCATATAATTCCAGGATTGGAATAAACGTTAGATGACTTCTACTCATCTGCTTCAGCTTCCAATCCATAGGGCAAGTCCTCAGTGTCCACTGAAAACCTGGAGAGACATTAGAACCACAGTGAGTGAAAAAAGAACCATCAAAAACCTGCATTTTTCTTTCTCTAGCTGAGGCACTTGTGTATGACTATTGCTCGCTGATGAATATGCTAAGAGCAGCAGTAAGCATTTATTTCTATTCATTGGCCAGTAGTAGCTGGGCATGTCTTTATTGAATAAATGCAAAGTGCTGCTAAGAGAGGACTGTGCTTTCATTCTACCCGATTGCCTCACAGCAATTTTCATGTCCTATTAAAGCATTCCGTCTCCGGGTTCCTGAAAAGATGTCGAGGAGGTGGGAGCTATGAGAACAGCAAATCCTCACTCAAGGGGTGTTTAACATCAGCCAGAATTTCTTACAGTAATTGGACACCAAACTTGAGTGCAAAAAGGAAGAGTAAATCAGTCAAATTTTCAGTTTAGAAGTTATGTCGTGAGTTCACAACCCACAACTCTTTATTTACATGTGAAGAATTAAACTTTTGATATATTATTTCAGCCAAAATTCTTTCAAAGTTGTGCTTCCAGGCAAATTGCACTTTTTTTCCAGCAGATCTGTTCATTTAAAGAAGCAGAAGCTGATGATAGATTGCCCTTTTACTTGGAAAGAGTTTTCATACTATATTTTTATAGAGAAAGTCTGGATAGGTTACATATTTAAAAATAGTTCTGATTGTTTTGATATATTTGATACAACATATTTTATATTTTTGCATAAGAAATAAAGTTATAACTTTGTTAATAAAAGGCTAATTAGTTAAGAATGTGGAAGTAAATCTTTAATTTCCAATAAATCACTTTTTGGGAGGGAAGGAACAAAAGTTGCAAAGCCAGGAGTTACTGTTCACAAAACACCATCTAGTGACTAGACTGAGTAACTGCATGCCGACAACTATAAAAAAAGCAGAGCCATTAAAGCACCAGGTGCAGGAGCTGGCTGGGATGCGCTCACTCTTCTATCAGCCTCAGTGTCACTGGCAAATGAGAGTGAAGAATAATTCTTCAGTAATTAATTTTAAGTCCTACCTTCACCTCCTTCCAGTAAATTCTTAAGGTCTCATGTTTTAAGTACTTTCTCCCTTTTAAATTTGACTGTTACAAATTGACCTGACAATCATATTAAATTGTAAATTAATGATGATTGACCTCAAGTGTTCTCTTCCCAAGATGTATTTACATTTCAAAAGACAACAATCTACTAATCAATACAAGGATCTGATGGGTTAATAGGTCTGCCACTATTTTGGATAAAAGAAAACTCAATCCTTAAAATAATTAACCATTCATAGAAGGACAGTTTTTCTGGATGAATGGCATGGCCATCTGAAAACCACTTGAACCTATCACCCAGGCATTAAAATTGCTGGCCATTGGTACTTTTCTGTTGCATAAGAGGACATTCCGTGTAAAGCAAAACACTACAAAATTAGGTTGACATGTATTGACACTACGTATTACTATGTGCTATTTCTTATGCTGCAATACAATTTTTTGTAATTGCTTTGTATCTAGAATACAGCTTCCTAAAAGCTAAGAGATGATCGATGCCTCATGAAGAAGGAGGACATTTCCCGAGTCCACCCAATTTGTATCAGAGCCAGGTTTTCATTCCCCACCTGCTGTACAACCTGCTCATTCAGCACGCTTCTGCACACTTCTATGGCTCAGAGTAATATCATTGTTATCACTAGGGGCATCCCTACTATTTATTAAGAAAATAGTGTCCACAAACTAGATGGTTAAATAAAATATAGCTGATCTCTTTGCTAGACTACCTTGCAGACAGCAAAAGCAAATTGTATGAGAGTATTAAATGACATAGAAAAATGCCTCCAATATACTTTGGTGAACTTTTTAAAAACCTTATAGCTCTTCAATTCAATCTCAGGTTTGAAAAATAATTTTTTATATCTGTAGAAAAAATACTGGAATGATAGTCAATATTTACCATCGTATCTATGAATGGTAGGATTAGGGAATAAGTTTTATTTCCTACTTATCTTCACCTGTCTTTCCCAAAAGTTTAGCTACTATTTTCACCAGATTGTGTTAATGTCTACAATTATTCATCCAACCTCTGTATTCTTTGTACTTCACCATGTGGTTTTGTAGCTTCCCCTTGTATTTAGGTCCACACTTGCAACTTGCTTTGGTAGCTGAAATGTTCAGGCCAGGAGCAAAGGCCTCAACAGTGGTTTACAGTTAGACTTGCCCCTTGCACCTCTGCCATGTGCATGAGAAGCGTGGCCTAAGCTAGCCTGCTGCAGGAGGGTGACATATGCAGGGAGCAGAGGCAAGGAGGATGAGCCCAGCTGTCCTCTACCTCACTGTTCACCTTTGTCTTTGGATGAGATTTTGTGGTTGATTGTTCTGCAGCATTATTATAGCAGTAGCTATTCAATTCACTACTATCACAAGGAAAAAGCTTTATGTGTGATCCCAGCTGACAGTGTCCAGTGTAACCGTGGAGTCGAAAAGAGAGACTCATGGATGGAATGGATGTGTCCTCACTGTGAAATGAGTAGTGATGCTTATTCCTTGGGTCCTCCCCATGCTCACATCAGCTCCTCAGACAGTGAGGGCTTAGACACTTTGACCCCTGTAGTCCAGATGTGTAGCCATGGTGAGGATGACAAGGACTTACGTGCTTTTCCTGGGATTTATTCCTTTGCTTCTCCTTTTAGTCATTACTTAGGAAATTTATCAAGAATGTATTCTTTGTCAAAGAGGTCACTGTATTATTTTTCAATTTTCCATGTTCAAGTTTTACTCCTGTCCTTCTTTCTCTCTCTCTCTCTCTCCTCTCTCTGTGGTTTTATGACAATGGTGAGACCACAGAAAGAGGCAGCAGTTCTGGACGGTTCTTTTCAAAGACCACTCCTTTTTGAACACTTCAGTTTGGTACAGGACTATTTCACTACTTTTCCCCACAAAGGTGTTACTCTTACGTGCCACCTCTGGTTTATGGGGATCCAGAGCCTTCACATCCCAGACTTGACTACACTGACAGCCAAGCCGAGTACAGCTAATCCAGTCACTATTTCACTCTCCCCTCTCGCCAAAGTAAGTAGGGTTTTAATGGAGGTGGAGGACTCGGAACTAAGCCAGTGGGTTTTGAGGGATTACATTTCGCAGGGAGCCAGGTGTCAGGACTGGTCCTGGGTTGTCAGCAGTGCTGAGGAACCAGCCGTCTACCTCCAGAGCCCTGAGCTAGTCCATATTTAGACACTTGATCCACAGAGGGAACTGTACGCCAGTCAAGACCACACAAAGAAGCTATGACAAAGGACAGAAAAAGATGGCAACCTCATCATGGGCCTTCCAGCAGGCTGACACTATTCCGTCTCCTTTTTCCTCCTCTGCACACAACCTCAAAGGAATATATATAGAAAAGAAGGAGTCCATCCCACTTCCACTCCAGGCCCCTTCAGCCAGTGCTGGTTTGGGGAGGAGAAAAGCTTGAATTGAATGTGAGGTTCAAGTTAAAAAACAAAACAAAACAAAACAAAACAACAACAACAACAACAACAAACAACAACAACTGGAGTATACTTTAAGAACTAAAATAAAACTTTTAATAAATGGAAGTGATCGACTTAAAAAGATGGACTCAGACTAGTATCATTAAGGAAAACCGAGCGCCAGCTGGCAGAGAGTTTGGCAGAGCACAGCTGAGAGCAGCTACCTGAAAACTGAAAGTGCTTCACATTCAGACACCTCGCCCTGTGAGACGGCTTACTCACCTGCTCCCTCAACTTGCTAAACAGGAGACCGGGATGGGAGGAAGAGTTGAAGAACAGACGACACCCTCCTTGACTGCTGGCACAAGATGGCCATCCCCTGCACTTCCCTGCTCCGCCACCTTTACCCTCTCCTGTCCATCCCAGCAAGGACTTCGCTGCTTTTAGGGAACAGCTGCTTTCAGACCAGAGGCAGTCTTGGGTCAGGCATCTTTCAGTCTTGCCGCAAGAGGGGCCAGGTGGCTGAGGCAACGTGGGATGAGACGGCTGATGCTCCCCGCACTCCTCACACCGTGCATGGCTCCTCTCTCCGCCCAGCCGGCCACATGGCTGGACCCACACCTCCGACTCCCACTGCTGCTGCTGCGGCCACGAACGACAACGTGGCTAGTAGTTTCATCTAAAATCCCACCGGGTGCTTTACCTGCCTCTCTTCACTCAAGTCTCACAACAACGCAAAGCGCCGTTGTCCACTAGATGGGCCGGGCGTCTCCGGCTTAGATGGCCTCACCTCCATCGAGGTCAGGGTTCTCACATTCCTTTTGACCTTGTGCACCCCTGAGGCAGGCTGGGGAGGTCTTGGTGGCCACACCCTGCCCAGCAGCCCAGGGCTACCACTACCTCTTCCTACCCCATGTGGGAAGTGATTCTCCAGAACCAGTTACAACAGTTCACAGCAATGACATCTAGGTCTTAGTGGCCCACAGCGTGCATGCACACCGCTTCTTCAGAGGAGGCTGAGATTGCTTCTCTTCTGTGCGGGCAGGAGGTCTCCCCCGTTGGTGTTGGTGACCCCTGCCTCTGGTAACCTAGGACCCCTCTGAGGGACCCTTCCCCTTTGCAGCCTACACTTTGCACTGCCTCACTTCCCTCTGTTCGCCTTCCTGGTTGGTCCCCACTTCAGGTGACAATCAGAGAGGCCTGGAACTGCTGGATTAGAGCATGCGAAGTCGTCGTGTTTCTAGGTCGATAGTCAAATATGGGCTTATCTGCAAGCTTGAACCCAGCACCTGGCACTCACCGCACCCCAAGGGAGTGCAGAGAGGGTTTTATGTTGTGTGGAACCAGCCCCTGGACATCTCGTCAGTACTGTGCTGGGAGATTTGATATTCTAATAAACCTAATGAAAATCTTTCTGTCACTTCAAGTTTCCTTTTATAACACGAGTGAGGACTTGGGGCGCATCTTTCTTTGGCACAGTAGGTTTTTGTTTTTGTTTCTGCCGAAGCCAAGCATAGCAGTGCCTGTTTAGCGGAGTTAACTAAACACTGTCACATATCACATTAAATATGATGTACCGTCAAGTTGCATTGGCAAAAGAAATAATATGAAACTGTCTTAAGTAAACCCAAGAAACTAAGTCAGGAAAATGCTAAACCCAAAAAACTAAGTCAGGAAAATATTCATGGACTTACTCGCTTAAAAAAAAAAAAAAAAAGAAACTTATAATGAGTGTTTAAAAAGAACTACTTTTCCTTTACTTCAGATGTTCTCAATTCTGAGAAATTAATGTTCTGAGTGAGGGAGACAATGGGGTTTAGCGTTTCTAGGAAAACAAGCTCTCTGGAATAGATCGATAGTTTTCCGTGAAGGTTTCTTAGCTTCAGATGCCAGGTGAACCCCTCTGCTGCTCGCTCCTCTCCGGCTCTAACTGGAAGCATTCAGAAAGCTCCTTGTTGTTCAAGTCACACACCCTAAAACGCTGCAGCTGTTCGCCCAAGATTGCCAGCAAGATAACAGCTATAAAACTCAAACCACAAGATGCAAATTTTTGCACATTTTCTCGGTTCTAGCCCAGCAAAAACGTCCTGCCACCTTCTCTGCTTGCCAGGAGCTGCTGCTCCGTGGGATTTTACGGCTGTTCACAAGGAAAGGAGAAGACTCTGCATGCCGGTTGGGCTTACCATGGGTCTCGGTTTCCTCAGAGCCCCCATTGTGCCCAGAAGGGACTTAGCTCAGCAGCGCTGTGTTTGTTTCAAAGGGCGGCAAACTCAGGAAGAGCCGTTTTCAGGGAAGTGGACAGACCACCCTTTTGCTTTGGCCAGTGAGCAAAAGCCCAGGCTTGCTGGCTCTAACGGTATGGGCTAATCCAGTGTGAAAAACTAAATATAGAATACTTTTGTTAAAATCAGATTAGACTAATTCTATATGGAGTGCTTTAATGAAAAATGTTTAATGGTCGAAATACTATACCTCTGGAGTTAAGGTGCAGGTGCAAGAAGGATATTCTACACTCCCTAGAGAGCAAGCGAGAACATACTGTGAAATATCAATTAAAGTTTATAGTCGCCTGGGTTGGCTAAATGTCTTTTTCATGGGAAATTTTCATTCTCTTGTGCAAGGATCATTTTGGGTTAAAATATGTGCTGCATTATGTGGGCATTCCAAGTTATTAAGAAATGGATTTATTTTACAAGCAAGCTGTAAGCATTCTTTGCTGTTTTTATGAGGTCATCAACATGATTTTTAAATGGGGCTCTAGGCCAATTCTGATTCTCACATCAGTTCATTAATTCACACAGCTGTCTCTGAAAACTACAAGAATAATATATACTGCAGACAGAGGGACAGGGAGGGGGCGGGGTGAGATTTCAAGGCCATATTTCAGACGGGAGATCCTGCTGACATCATAAACTATGAGAAGACAGCTTAAGCTGTTTGGAGAACCGCAGTAGCCCCCCTGATGGAAATATGGCTGGTTTAATTGATTCTTTTTAGTTTCAGAGTATACAGAGTAGGGACGCCCGGTCGTTTTCATTCTCAGCGCAGTCGGAACATGAAAGGCAGGCGCTGCAGGAACGCATTAGCAGAGAAACCCAAGCATCCACCTGAGGTGTGGGGATGGGTCTGATTTTGTTAACGACAGACGGGCAGCCGCGCCGATGTGCCAAGGGCAAGGGCAGCGCAGACTGTGCGCCGACTTTGCTTTCTAGGCGATGCTGAACTCAGCATCGCGATGAAGGGTTTTTCCGAATGCGATGAGAGGAGGATGACATGACCGTAGTGTGAGGGAGGGGCCGGGAGAACCTATGAAGACAGGTCCTCGCCCTCAGTCTACTCCGGGCTTGGAGCAAACACAGACGGCGAAGGCCTGGAACATCCCGTGGGGCCCTCCCTATAGCTTTCCCCACTCGGTCCCAAGAGACATTGCTAGTACCTGTGTTAAAAACGCATTCAGTGTGAGCCATGTTCTGGTTTGACACCAAACTGAATTTGGAGGTAGCGTAGACAAAACTAATGTTTATAAGCACGTCGTGGCTCCCGACGCCTCCTTCAGCATTAATATGCTGTTTTAGAGAAGGATATCTGCAGTTTCATATCCCTTAAATTCCAAATTTGTTTTGGTTGCCATGGGAAAGTGAGCTAAGCCTCTCTGAGAGTAACTTCAGTTTTATAAATAAGTCCAGCTAAATTTTTATGTCTTTGGCTGGAAGAGAGTTTCATGAAATGTGACATTTTAAGTGTGCTCCTCAGTAACTCTCCATTAAAACAAAGACACCTATGTACATGTGGCTATTGAGATTTGGTTGCCCTTATCTCATTTGTATACACAAATGTCTTTTGTACATGTGAGCTGAAGCTTTGCATGAGAAACAGATGTGTCCTTGCAGAGCACGAGACTGCTGGTATATAAGAAAGAGTGAAAAAATTCACATTTAGCTAAGAGATCAGGGTTGAATCTCCTCTAGGCTCCCCTACATGTTTTTCATCTCTCTCCTATACTTGTTTATTCTGTGGACAAAGTGAATTTTTCATAAAAATAAAAATCATGAAAATATGTAAATGCCTGGCATGCTGGACAGGATTGTTGCAGTCTGTTCGGGGTGCTGTGGCAAAACACCATCGCCTGGGTGGCTTTTAACCCACAGACATTTATTTCTCACAGTTCTGGAGTCTGAGAGGCCAAGATCGTGACGCCTGCAGCGTCTGTTCGCTGGCTGACCACGTCTTCACACGGGGCCTTTTTGCTGTTCCTCACAAGGTGGAGGGGGCGAGAGGGATCACCCTGGGAATCTTCTAGAAGGGCACCAGCCCTGTTCATGAAGGCTCCACTCTCGTGACCTGGTCACCCCCCAAAAGCCCCCGCCCAGCACCATCACCTTGGGTGTGAGGCTTTCAACATACAAGTTTAGGGGTAACACAAACATTCAGTCTATAGCATTTCACCCCTGGCTCTCTAAAAGTCATGTCCTTCTTACATGTCAACAACTCAAAAGTGTAATTCCAAAGTCTTGTCAAAGTCTCATCTAAATTAGATGTGGGCGAGACTGGAGGTACAGTTCATCCTAAGGCAAATTCCTCTCCAACCGCGAACTTATAAAACCAAACAAGTTATGTGCTTTCAAAATACAGTGGTGGGACAGGCATAAAATAGATGCTTTCATCCCCAAAGGGAGAAACAGCAAAGAAGGAAAGAGTGACAGGCTCCAAACAAGTCCAGAACGTTCAGGATCAAGAATAATCTTCTTTGACTCAAAGCTCTACCCTCCAGGCCCACTGGGGCAGAAGCTCTGGGGCAGCAGTCTGGACCCCTGGCTTGGCGGGGCACGGCGCCCCCTGCTACCCTGTGGTTCTGGAATTGCAAGCTGCTGGCTTTCCCCATCTGGAGTGGGGGTGGCCTCATCTCTCTGAGTAAGATGGCCTTTCCCCATTGTCCAATAACATGTTCCTCATTTCCATTTGAGACCTCATCATGATGGCCATTGTCAACAATATTCTCATCAAATCCTGTTCAGGATGACAGGTTTTCTCTAAAAAGACTGAGACTTTCTCTACAGTTCTCCTCTTTGCTTTCTGGGTCCTCACCAGAATAGCCCTTAACAGTCTGTTCATGGCGATGTAGGCTGTCTCCAGCATGCACGTCAAAATTCTTCCAACCTTTGCCCATGACCCCGGTCCTAAGCTGCTTCCACGCTTTTAGGTATTTGTTATAGCAACACCCCTACTTCTCGGCACCAATTTTTTGTCCTAGTCTATTTAGGTAGCTATAACAAAATACCATAAGCTGGGTGCTTAGAAACAACAAACATTTATTTCTCGTAATTTTGAAGGCTGGGAAGTCCCAGATCCAAGATGCCAGCAGATCTGGTGTCTGGTGAGAGCCTTCTTCATGGTCATCGAGGGCCATCTTCCTGCTGCGTCCTCACATGGTGGAAGGGGCATGGAAGCTCTCTGAGGTGTCTTTATAAGAGTATGAACCCCATTTACGAAGGCTCCCCACTCATGACCTAGTCACCTCCCAAAGGCCCCACCTCTTAGTACCACCATATTGGGGATTAGGGTTTCAACATATGAATTTGAGTGGGACACGAACATGCAATCTCTAGCTGACGCTCCAAGAAACAGGTGGCAGTCTCCTAGCATGTCCTGAGGGTCTTTGCAGCTGGCAGCCGCAGTTCTGCACCCACCCCCTAGGTCCTGTTGCACCTTTATAGCTTCCCCCACAACTCTGTGGGCACTGACGAGCCATTGGCTCAATTGGAGCACTTCCCCAACAAAGAAAGTTTGAGGATGCTTCGTGCAGAACATTTGAAACCTTAAGAAGACCAGTCCGCCCTTTGTGAGGCTTGTGTTGAGAAATTCACAGTTAGTTAAACATGTTGTAATTTGTTTTAAAACATGTTTTGTGTTGCATTTGTGTACACAAAGGAAGTATGAGTGTAGCATACTAATGGCTCTCGTTTGTTGAAAGAGAATGATGTCCAGTTTTGTATGCTAGAGGTGGTGGAAGGACAGAAGAATGGCAGCTCTCGTGGATAAAGAAATCAGTATTACACAAAACTGGACACTTGTCATTAAGAAGGAGTAAACTGCTAAATTAGGTAAGGAAGCGAGAACTATGAGAGTAAATTTAGTTTCTGAAGGAACTTTAAATATTTAGCAACCAGCATTCAGAGAGTTGGAATCAGAAACTGATCTTGCTATTTTTGTGAGGGGCAAGGCTTCTGGAGTAATAGTGGTGAGTGTTAGGGACTGATGCTTCTGTCCTCATGAACTTCTCAGGTTGCTGCCCTGACCCGCAATGGAGTGGCATTTGCAGGTGGGGCCTTTGGAATGAAGTCACTAGAGTGGGGCCCCAGGATGGCTTAAAGTCCTTAAAAGAAGAAGAAGAGACACCAGAACTCTCTCTCTGCCATGTGAGGACACAGAGAGAAGACAGCCATCTGCAAGCCAGGAGGAGAGTTCTTACCAGAACCAAATCAACCAGCACCATCTCAGATTCCCAGCCTCCGGAACTAGGAGGGAACAATCTGTTATTCAAGCCAGCCAGTCTATTCTGTTGCATTGTAGCAGCCCAAGCTGATTTATTCCAGTGAATGAGTCCTCTTTTTTATGTAGTTACTGAATTTCCTTTTTTGTTATTTGTTCACCTTACCAGCAACTCAGCAAAATTGGAATGCCCAGGTGACAACGAAGACATCAAAAGAATTCCTATAAAATGGTGGATATTTTAGGATTTGTGAATCTTTAATACATTCACCTAATAAATGAATATAGTCTTTTTCTTGGTGAATAAAAGTTAAAGGTATTTAAAATGTATTTTCTTGCGAGAATATAATACTGATTCAATGATTGTATTATTGCCCATTGGCTGTTCATTCTCAAATAGAAAACTGACTGGAGAGAAAGACCCTAAATATTGAATAGATTCAAATTGTGAACAGCTTTTATTTCTTTATTTCTTTTATTTCAAGTAAAGAGAATCAGTCCGAGTCTGATTTCAATTATTTTGCATATAAGCCATAGTCTAAAGCTTTTTGAGACTAATATTTCCTAACGGCCAGCTATTCTTTCTGAGATTAGATTGCATTTCTTAAATGAGATATCCCTCTGATTCTTTCTTAGAAAGAAAACAGGCCCCTTTAGATAATCCAATTACTTTTTTGAAAGAATTTTTTATCACCAATTTTATTTATTCTCAGGAACACATGGAACCTATTCTCCAGCCTATTCTCTGCTGTCTAGAGCTGTGCTCTGGTGGCTGGGCCAGCAGTCAACCAGCCAGGCCCCCTGGACTCCAGCGTTCCCTCCACTGCACAGGTGTCTGCGTTCCCTTAGGTAGCTAGTGTTTTCAGGGTTCCGCTCGCTGTTGCTGGAACCCTGGGTAGCACTGGTAAGTAGTGGTTAAAAGCATGGCCTCTGGTTTTAGACAGACCTCAGTTTAAATCTTGGTTCCGCTACTTAACTATTCTGTGACATTAGGAACAACTCTATATTTTCATCTGTAAAATGGGCATCCTGGTGGGTGCACACCTCATGAAATGAGTGTGGAGTAAAAATGAGACAATGTATGTGAAGTTTCCACACATGGTAGGAACGCAGAAAATATCAGTTCATTTCTCCACACCTGGACCCACTCCTTCTTTTTGCTTTTCCTTGGTTGCAACTTGAAGCCGACTTCAGGTAGCTATTCCATTAACAAATATCACGAGGACTCACACGTAAGTACCGGTAACTGACGAAACTGAGTTTCAGGGAAGTTACACAACTTTTCCCGAGATGACAGAGTGAATGGCAAGGTCAAGCATCAGACTCAGGATGGTCTGACATCAAGCCCACGACATGTGTTACTACATCAGACAGCCTCCCAGGAGCTGCTGCCAGGCGCACGCCCTGCGGGGATCAGTCACCGGGTACAGATGGTAAACAGCAGAGTGGGTGCCGAGCAGCCAGAAACGAGCCCACGACCCTTGTCAAAACATTTAAATAGTCCTCTCTCAAGAACGGTGAGCACATACACCCCTTTCTTGACATGCTAGCTGATGCTAAATATTATCGACCTTTGTTATTTTTGACTTTCTGATCATAGAATTTGTATTTCTTCAGTAAAAGGTTAAGTTTGATTTTGAGTGATTTCTAATGTCCATTCCTTCAATGGAATTTTCTAAAGGAAAGGTTTATTTTCTAAAGGAAATAAGAAAATACTGACAAAATATTATTTAGGTAGCTCTACAACGGAATCTTGATATTCTCGTTATTCTTCCGAAGCTGTTTCTCACTAATGAAGTTAAAGTGACAGAAAATATACTTAACGTGCTTGCTGCACATTAAATGTTAATTAAAAATAGAAAAAACAAGGAAAGCTGCTTGGAGTTGTAGGCTAAAGCCAAACTTTAAAAGCTCCTGAATATCAAACTAAGCTCTGTAATTGATTTCTGATGGTGCCGGTAAGCCACAGAATGGTTTTGCACAATGAAGTAATAAGACCAAAGCTATTTGTGAAGACTGCCTTGCCAACATGTGACCAATAAGGAAGCATTGCATTCGTCCCAGGAATAGACCTAAGAAGCTGAATTGGGGGATGGATGCTAGGAATTGAGAAGACTAATAAATATTTCATCCGCCAGGTCAGCCTCCCTGCCTGTTCTCCTGCACTATCGTTAACCTCACACCAGCTCCAAACCTCTGCCCCACTCAACCTCATTCTCAATTATCCTTCTGTCCCCTCAGCCCCTAGATCCTCCAGGCCATTCTGGACAAGACAGCTTTTAACGCCATTGCCTAACGCATCCGCACTCCTGGCCTTTCTCGAGGTAGCCTCTGTGCCCAGCAAGCATCAGTTCTCTTGCCCCTTAGGAATACAGTCTGCTGAGTTCCTCACAAGCACACCAGGGAAGCAAGCTGGGCCCTCAGTTCCCCTTTTATCTTTGGCTGTACGAATACTCTGTGATCTGCCTTCAGAATCCCAGCACTTTCATCGAATAAGTTCATTCTCGATGGTTAAAGCCATCACTTTTGCAAGAAATGGTCACTATCCTGTGAACTAGTGAATATGCTTCTGGATGTAAAATGAGTTTGGAAATGTTCTTCTTCAATTGTTTGGAAGAGACTCAGAGAGATTGGCTTTAATTTTTCTTTAAATGTTTGGCAGACCTTCTTTTTAAAGATAATATCTCTATGGTGGCTGTGATGGAGGGAGTTATAACAGCTATCTCATAGTTTAGGGTTAAATGAGAAAATAGATAAGCTCTATCACAGGACCTGGAATATAAAAGAAACTCATTTGAAAGTAATTTTTCTTTCCCAATGTCACAGTAGGCATGGAAGGAAGGCTCAGTAAATGTTCTCAGAATTTTAGAGCTTATCTACACATATACACATGATTTATACATTACAGCAAAACCTTGTTTTTCATTGGCTTTGTGAATAGCACCTAATGTAAGCTTCTCTTTATGCAATAACTACATAATTAGTTCTTATATTAAAAAGTGACACTTTAAAAATATTTGATTAGTGATTTGTTATGACATTTACAAAATTAGGATGGTAAGTTTTTATCCTTTATTAGTAGATTAACATATTTTCTAGGTTACCCTTAAAACATTTAATAACATATTTTTAGGAAAGTATATTATTAGAAATTATTCAGTAAATTCAGGACAAATGTATTTCAGCATTAGAGTCTAAATTGGTACAAACAAAACAAATAAATAAAAAACATGAGAACTCTCTCTAGAAGGTTTCAAACCGAGATGACTCAGATCCCTTCCAAATACATCCGTCTACTTTTTACCTAAATCCTATGAGTAAAATTCCAAAACTTCCAGTGGATAAATGAAAAGTTTTCAGTTTACTTGCATCCTCTGCCGGGCACTCAATTCTTCCTTTTCATTTATAAGAAGGTTAACCAAGTAGAGCCAACAGTAGTGAAATTTAACTTTGACTTAGACATACTGACTTTCTAAAATCTAAAGCTGAGTTCCCAGCGT
The DNA here is from genome assembly GCA_004027375.1 of Macroglossus sobrinus. Lineage (NCBI taxonomy): Eukaryota > Metazoa > Chordata > Mammalia > Chiroptera > Pteropodidae > Macroglossus > Macroglossus sobrinus. The sequence goes on along the minus strand of PVKZ01000679.1, from coordinate 547,270 downwards.
CATTCATTGTGTTAGGTTGGAACTTTGCTAGTGCTATACTTTCCTAGTCAATGCATTATGTGTACATAAGGAGAATGCATAACTAGAAATTGGGGACAAAAGTTTCAGATCTATTATCCAATGTCCAAATGTTCTGACTGTAACTTAGCAGGTTATAATTATTGATCTTATTCTTAATATTTAGAAACTACCTAGCAACATTAGTTTTATTAATGACTCTACATAATACAGTAGGATGAAATGCTTTAAATTTAAAATTTCTTTCATAATAGAGGAGACTTCTTTATCTTATTATTATAAGTAATTTGATCATTTAAAAATATTCAAGTTAAGATTTTAAACGCCGATAAATGCAAATGTTTTTACATGGTTATTTTCACAACTAGAATTTTTTCTAAATATTATATTACTGTTAAATATGGTTGTAGCATAACTCTCACAAGTAAATGCACTTAAATTAATTCTTTCAGCATTTGTTAGGTTAGTTTTTTATGTAGGACTATTACTTTTCTCCCCACTTTTTAAATAAGGTGGTTACAATAAAATGTTATTAAGATGTAACAAAAAAGAAAAGCCAAATGAGAGTCACTTTATGTGAAATTTGCCTCTTGTACAATTTGTGACTATAAGGTTTATGATGCTGATGGAATAGGAGGTGTGGGCTGTGGAAATGACTGGGTGTTTTGGGGGAGGCTATAGGCAGACGCTTGCACACATGGGATGAGCATAACTTGATCTAGATGGAATTTATATTGAAGGAATTAACTCACTACATATTTGACCTATTCAATCAATAAAGGAAAATTATTCCAGAAAAACTGTAGTACTTCTGATGAATTTCTTAAGTGTATTCTGTTCCATTTTGACTTTGAACAGAATGTTTTTTCTTAGGTCCTTGTCAAAATAATTCTCCATCAGACTAAAATGAAATAGCATGTTTTATTGAAGATGAACTTACATTGGGTCAAAAGTTAAAGCTTATTTTGGATTTTAAATGTAAATGGTATAATTGAATGTGGAAAACAGCGTGTAACTATGATCAAAATTCTCTTTCAAAATTAACTTCACCTGTGGAGTTTGACACAAATTCTTCTTACTATTATTGGATTGACTTCTTAAATTGGCACAGGTACCATTAAAATAGAGATATTCAAAGGTCTCAGGGAAAACTTTCCGCCCCCAATCTGTCTCCCACTCAAGCTGACACAACAATTGCTATCTGTCGTTATAGGTCTCTCTCGTTACTTTAAACAATGACTCAGTTAAACCAGGGGGCCTCCCACTGATCCTCCCTTGCTAGAGATCATTGTATCCTAGGGCCCTCACTCCTCCTTAGGCCTTTCACACTCAGTTGCTCCGAAATGCTATCCTGCTCCACTCTTATGACCATTTCCTGGAGCCTCAGACAATCTCATGGCCACACCTAGATTGCCAGAAAGACGTTCCTACACTCGCAGTCCCTCATGTCCTCTATCACTGACCACGTGTCTTTTGCTCCAGGCATACTAAATCTTCACCTTTCCTGGAACATTTCTGGCCCTTTCACATCTCCATGACTTCCTCTTCCTGGCTATACTTTTCTTCTGCTTACCCTGGAATACAAGCAAGCAAACAAACAGAAAACCACTCACCGATCATAGTCATCTAAAATGCCACCTCCTCTGTGGAGCCTTCCCTGACTGGACCCTTGTGCTCCTGCAGCATCTTTCTTACAGCACGTAGCTGTAACATGTTTTTTCTACTGCACCCTCAATAGACCAAGCTACCTGAGAACCGGGACAACTTCTTAACTTGCCTGGGTCACCGACACGGCTGCCTTACTACTATCACTGTGCCTTAGCGAACAATGTGCTCAAAATATGTTTGGTGAATAAATAAGAGAGCCAAAACTCCAACATTTGGGAGTAAAACATCAAGCCACTGACTAAAGACTGTGTTCGTCAGATGCATTCCTCTGGGATTAGAGCACTAAGTAGCAAAGGGACTTGGGGTGGGTGGTAAGGGACCCCAATGGAGCAAAAGGGAGGACAACAGGGCGGAGGAGGCTGTCAGCCACACGTCACCAACCTCACAGTGGGATCTGGACCAGGCCTGGTTAGTGTGATCAGTACAGGAGGCTTCAAATAGCAAAAACTGACCAAAAGAAGCAAGGGAAGAGGGAAGGAGAGAAGGAAAGGACATTGCTGGACATTCAGATGACTGCTCTGTGGACAAAGGTATTTTTAAATTATTTAGGTAAAATGCACATAACATAAAAGCAAGCACTTTAAAGTGAAAAATTCAGTGGCATTTAGTACAATCACAGTATTGTCCAACCAGGAGTGATGGAAGTGTTTTGGAACGAGATAAATACATGGTTTTAAGCCCTCCCTCCCATCCTTTCAGTGAGTGTGCAGTCCCTGGCTAGCCTCACACTCAAACATACAGCCTAGGGGAGAAAAATGCATCCGAATGCCTGCGTGGTTTGAACCCCACCTGGCGTAATTCTAGTGTCACTGAGTGATGCTGAGAAATGCAGGCGGGTGGGTGACAGTAGATCCAGATGGAAAGAAACCCACATTTCTACTCTGAAATTTGGGACAAGAGATAAGATTTATTATGGCTCTTCTGTGCTTGGTTTCAAGTCAGAGATAACACATAGGAGGTTCTTTTATTTAAGGAATGGCAATGAGCACACAGCACCTGAGTAATGTAAAGTTGTGCCAGGTTTTACCAGGCACAAGTTACAAGTATGTGTATGTGTGTGTGTCCACGCATGTGTTATAATTCACATCAATGTATTCTCTTCATAAGGGAACACAGTCTTTAGTGGTAAATGTTGGTAAGTCTAGATATTTGTAAACGTATAGTTATGATTCTATCTTCTCATTCTCTAATTATTAAAATACTCAATTTAGTGCTGTGCAGACATCAAATATAAGCTAGGGTAAATATAAGCATACAAAATTGTAGTCTAGAAATCTAAATATCTATAATACGATTAGCACAAAGAACATATTTTTCTACAAAATATTAAGACTATATAACTATATGGATCTATATTAGTCAATGTATTATAATGAATGCAGTGAATGGTCTAGAGGATGTACCTCAAATCTGGAAGTTACATCTGTAACCTCTGCTGATGTTTATTAATTGTCTTTTTTAGTTTTAGTATTCGATTACATTTGTTCTGCAAGAAATTTATTTTTTATTTTTTAATCTTATTTTTTTAATTGACCACAGGCATGCATTCCAATGCATGAAAATACTTCTTAAACTATGACCATCCTGGTACCGAGTTAAGGCTGTCCCCATGTTTTTCACAAATGCTTGGCCCCAAATAATTTTAGGTGACAAAAGGGGACAGGCTGCAACCACCCTCAAAGACAGCACTCCACTGCAACGTCCTGTTAGAAGATTTATCTGGGTACTCAAAGTGTGGTTTCCTTCCAATAATATTGTCTGTTGCTTGCTCACTTGAAGGCATTACTTAAAAGATGCAATGAAACAAAACCACACTTTCCAGCTCCCGTAAAAATTCAGTGCCTCTGAGCATTAGCTTTGTTTTCTCAGTGACATCAGTTTGAGAGGAGATGTAAATTAGCCTTTGCCTTGTTTATTCTGGGTTTCTCATGAACTTTGATGAAACAGTCTTTGAAATCCAAAAGACCCTATATACTATGGTAGCACAATCTAGTTCCTCCCTCACTATCTCATCTGACATCCTTCTGGAAAAATAAGAATATTTTAAGCAGGAGACAAACACAAGGGAAATAAAGGGCTTGGGGGTGAAACTGGGGACAGATGAGAACTGTCTTCGGTGCTTCCATTTCACCAGTGCTTCGGTGAAATGGATCTGCTCGCTCTGTGTGTGCACTGATTCTCAATCTTCCAGCTTCCTCTACTTTTCCACCCTGTTTGCCTCCCTCACCTGCAAGGGCAGCTGCTCCAAGGAGCAATTTATAAACTTGCAGTTCATATTGTGGTTGCAGTTTCAGGACTGACATGAAATTAAATCAGTCTTGAGTGCTGTAGGATGCAAAAGCTACCTCCGAGTGGAGTGAGCCCTCCAGACTCCTAATAAATCTTGGAAAGGTATCATTCCACCAGTAACTGCCCCAAAAGGACCTTGAAATGGAAACAACAAAGCTTTCCTTGAGGTCGTATTTCATACCTCGAAGAGAAAGATATCCGTGGAAGGCACATTGCTAAGCAGCCTTTTCTAACTTTGGGGCAAGGGCTCGAGAGAGACGATGTTGAAGGAGCCGGTGACTTACTCCTGACCACATCATGTGAAAACACCCATGAAAAGTTGACCGTACCCACAAAGCTTCTTTATGGCTTTTCAAGAGTGGCAGGTAAGTCTTTAAAAAGTCAATGAGCTTACGAACATGCCTTTGCTCCAAATGTGTCACCCTTCAGTTTCCAGGGACCCTAGTGCTTATTGCTGGGGGCTCTGTAGTGTGGCTGAGAAGGGATTTAAGCCAATGCTGTCAGGTGGCAACTCTGAATTATAACCAATTATAAGTCACATTTTCTACTGTTCTAAAATTTAATCTTAAACCGTTAATTGAATCTGCCTAAAGTCTGGAACACAGAGTCGGTGATCCAGTCCTGTGCAAAGCATTTCACAGGCATTAGCATGTCACAGTCCCCAGACCTCTCTGAGCAAGGTCTTATTATGATCTCCTGCAGTGGTTAATTTTTTTGTGTCCATTTGGCTAGGCCTGGTAACCAAATTTGAGCCAAACATCAGCCTAGATGTTGCTGTGCAGGTATGTTCTAGATGAGATTTACCTAAACCCATAGACTTTTGAGAAAAGCAAAGTACCTTCCTAAAGGAAATAAGTTCCTGAGGAAGAAGCATTCTGCCTCCAGACTGCCTTGGGCTCGGCAACAGCCCGCAGGTGCGCTCTGCAGACGACCGACACGCTAGCCCCGTCCCTCATGGCACCAGCCCCTTAAAATCTCAATCTCCGTCCCCGCTTCCTCCTTCCTTTCCTCCCTTCCTGCCTCTCCCCCCAGAGATTCCTCTGGAGAACTCTGACTCATGCATCTTCATTTTACAAATGGTGGAACAAAGTCTCAGAGAGAGAAAATAATTTGCCACAGGCCACACACCTTGTTAGTGGCAGGGCAGAGTGTGGGGCCATCCTCCTCCTGGTCAGACCAGAGCCCACATCCCTTCCCAGCCTGGGACCAATGACCACGTGAGGGGCACATGAAGAGCTGGTCATGTTTAATCCTGTTATTGGTTTTCTGGAAAGCTTTTTGCTGCAGCTCATGTGCGGGAACCTGATTTGGTCAGGATGAATGTGGCCACCAGTGCGTTATTTCTCTTACTCTAAACAGAGCCTCAGGCACACTTCATCGATCATGCCTTTAAACGGAAAGGTTGCCTTCATGCCGGCCAGCAAATATTATGTTTCTCAGGCAGCTCTGTGCTGTCAGCCACATTTCCTGATCCACTCCAATTAGATATATAAACAGCTTCAGTCAAACAGAGTCCAAGCTGTGCTGTTAGAAATATAAGATAAGGCGTCCATAAAGATTCATCACCCACAGTGACACTGTCTAAGTTAGACCTGAGCCCTCGGAGCTTGCAGATTCTTTTCGGCTGTGTAAGAAGGGTCAGTGAGCAAGTAACCATAATTTATAATCAAGTTTTGATAGTGGGCGGTGCTCCGGCTAGGGGACACCTTGAGGAGAAGAAAGGGTTAAAATAATTGAGCAGTCACAAAGTGATCTTGTGTTAATGACCCAGCACCTGACTGATATTACTAGAAGTAACTTAGTCATTTTGTGTCTGCTCAGAAATGTCACCTTGTCCCAGCTAAGAACAGGGAAGAAGTGGGCTAATGCCTGCTAGGTGCAAAAGGCTTATTGGAAGAATACAGATACCCTGAAATGTGAATGAGCTGGTAAACGAAGCAATCAGAAGCAAATATTTTACATCTTCCTACCTTAATACCTTCACCATGCCTATTTCAGATATACCTTGTACTATAAACAGTTACAAGGTGGGAAAAGTTTATGGGATTTTAGTATCAATTTGTGTGTTTAATCGGTATGCATTTCAAAATACTCATAACATTTGCGCCAGAGACAGACTATTGATCTCAAGGGGTTCCCCAGCTCCAGTTTCTTTGAATGAGAACAAATACCTTTTCCAGACAATTTTTGGTATTTGTTTTTCAGAAGGGTAGAAAGGTTTATCAATAGCAGTTTTAACAAGGAAAAAGTGAGAGTAAGAGGACTATCCAAAACTGTTGGTGGGAAAATATACATAAGAAGTTAACATACTGGATGAAGTTTTAATATGCTTTGATACTTATGTATTATAATTTCTAAAATACATTTTGATCACATAAAGAGCTGATCATTCCTCATTTTAATGATTAGAATGTTCCTAGACTAACCAATACAGTTTCTACTCAATACTAAACTGCTGACATTTCCTGGGCGTTTACTGTGCACCCAGCACTGTTCTGAGGACTAAACAGTAATTAGCTGAGAAAATCCTTTCACAGCCAGAGTTTACTACATTTTTTCCTCTTAATCTCGCCCTGTAAAATAGTAATGCTAAATTTAAGCCCATCTTGAATTAAAATAGTATTCTCCAGGTTAATACCTGGTTTAAGTTCATGCCAAGTGTGAATGTTTTATTTTCCTTAGGCAGCAGTTTTATTTTCTTGGAACAGTTGTTCACTGGTGGTTCCTATGTCTGTCTGGCAGTGTCTCAGAATCAGGTGAGGAACTTTCCAGAAACGCAAGTTCTTGGGCCATTACCGCCCTCACCCCCAGGGTCTGTATCCCAACAAGAAAGGCAGTACTTTCAATCCCTCTCTCAGAAGATGTGCCCAAGCCACAGAAAGGTTAAATAACAGCCTGACGCTGCAGCAGTAGTGAGTGGAATAGCTAGCTGCAAACATCCTGTGATTGTAGGGTTTGCTTTTTACTCTAAGTTGGTCTCAGTTCTGTTTGTGTGTCTGTGATAAGCAACATGTTTTCATTGCACAAGTTTTCAAATACTCAAAGCTGAAGTGTTATTAGGCTGCTCTGAAGGGTGCAATGGGAACTCGGGCTGCCTTTCCGAGGTTTCCAGAAAAATGTGTACATGTGGACTGTCTTCCTTTCCTTTAGATCGTGTATCCTCAGGCTCAGTTTCCATCACTAGGTTGACCGAGAGGACCCTCAGACTGACGTGGGTCCATGCAGGTCTCTGAACGTGGCCGGGGGCGGTCTGGGACCACCAGCACTGCTCAGGTACAGACAGAGCCCTGGGCCCCTCTCCAGCATCGGAAGTCCGGGGGCCACTGCCGGTCCAGTCGCAGTCACTTGCGATCTGCTTAGCCCGGAGCAGGTCTCAGGGCCTTGTCGAGGTCACCTCTGGCTTCTGCCTTTGATGTTTCAGGGACTCCCTGAAGAACAGTGCCCCCGATGCATGCTCTGTGTGAGGAGGGCCGCAGCTGCCCCGAACAAAGGTTCAGAACAAGGGGGTCAGGGCAAGCCTTTCATAAGCCCATTTCTGTAAAGGCGAACTCTTCAAGAGTGGCGGAAAGTGAATCTGGTGAACTCCAGGCACATGGAGCCTTCGAGAAGGTCCTCACCTTCATTTCAAACTGGCCCGCTGGACACGACACTGCCGCTCCAAGCCATAGGTGTGGGGGCGGGACAGATGGTGCTCCCTGCAGAATGAACTTTCTGTCCTGTGTATTGTTTTAAAAGTTCCCACAACACAGTTTCCCACATTTTCTAAGGAAAGGAATGTCATATTATAAACATTACACTCAGAGCCGTTTTTGTAACAGTAAGCTATTTCCTTAATTTTGTCTTAATTCCCAAGTACCCAGTGCAGAGATAAACAGATCTAGCCTTTGACCATGGAAAACTCTGGCATATTTATATATAAATCCAGGAGCGCAGTGTTCAGGGCTTACTCCCTGTTACAGTGCATTCTCTGGTTGTAATTTCCTGTTTATTTAAGGTAAAGAAGGGACTTGCTACCACACACTGGAATCAGACATAGGCCATTTGCACCCACGAGAGCTGAGGTTACAAGGACCATCTCTGTTTTGTAAACAAGCCGTGTTTACTCTGACTTCTGCATGGGTTAGCCCAGCCCATTTCCTCATCATGTTTATGCTTCCTTGCTCTATTTACGTATTTCTCAAAAACCCCGTGGTTGCAGCTGCACACATTGTGATTTCTTTCCACTATAACGTGACACCTTTTCCTTATAGATCATATCCCGCAATGGCTACCTTATGGCATTGCCAAATCCATTTTCTTCTGCTGCTCACTGTCTGTCAATTACTTGTTAACAACTGACATAAAAGTGAGATGACAATGACTAGATTAATAAAATAAGACAAATCTCTGCATCCCCAACTCATTGTAAGGCCATTCATCCCACCTTACCTATTAAGTTTAGTTAAAATTAAAATGTCAGCCTTCCCAGCAGATGAATGAATTGACTGATGAGGCTGAGCTTTGCACCCCTTTCTGCCTTCACCGTTATCAGCACAGCTGGGGGCCCTTGTGTTCCTGGCTTCCTCCAAGTACCTTCGTGCCCTACTTTTTACTATAATGTCTTTCAAAATGCAGCGATGATTGGTGATTAATCCCTTTGCCTTCCAATCAAGTACCCAAGAAATGCTCATTTTTGCTTTCTGGCTAATCATCCTATTTTCAGATGCAGTGCTGACTCATCTTCCTATTTTCAGGTGTAATGCTAAGAGGGCTTACAGAAATGCAAAGTAGGGAGATAGCTTATGAATAGCAAAATTCCATTAATGAGAAGTTGATCTAACATCGAGGGACATCCTTGTGGGTAGCTAGAGCACATTTTGTGAGGATATCTTATAATTTTATGACTAGATGTAGGCATGATCTCATGCACAGGGACAGGGGGTAAATAGACCAGATCTTCTGAAAATGCTAGAGGAGAGTTACGTGATGACATTTACAGTTTCTGTTTTCGTTCTGACTCAGTTTTAACTCTTGTGGGATATTACAGACTTTATAGAGACCTCGATATTGCTTCTCTAATCTGATGCTTGTCAGCCTTGAGATATGACATTTGGGGAATAATTCTCTGCTGTGGGAGCTGTCCCGTACATTGTTGGACGTTGCTCATCATACTCATTAGATTCGAGTAGCATTTCCCCCACCTCAGTTGTGATAACAAAACTACTCTTGTCCCCCGTTCTCTGCCCCCCATTGAGTACCACTACTTTTATACTTCTAAAGTCATAGAGAGCAGAGTACGGAGCAAGCTACATCTCCACCAAGCGGGTAAATGTATGTACTTTCTATAGGCCATATGTAGACCCTACAAAAGAGAGTTAGCCACTACCCATCTTGTAAAGGACCCCTCCCCAGAGGACTTGCAGCCTAGGATGAGGCACCTCAGCCAAAAAAATGTTAGATATATGATGTTGAATATAAGGGTAAGGAGAGAGAGAGAGACAAAAGCAACCAGCAAAGGAGACACAACCCACATCAGCAAACTGCAGCTGGAGGTCCCTGGCAGACTTGCAGGAACTCACAGTTGTATCCTATGAGAGCATCCACTTTGGATGTCTACCATACCCAAAGGGTACCGATGTTAGATTAGGGCTGCCCTAATCTATGAAGAGTTCTTCTTTTCCACTTCCTGTAGGAGCCAGAGGCAAATATTGAATGAAGTAGGAGGGAATGAGGAGGAAAGAGAAGAGGCAAAGTATGACATATCCGCTCCACACTGCAGGCTTCTGAGGCCAGCCAGGCTAAGACAGGGGAATCGTGTTAAATTAGGTGAGAACCTTCAGTTTCAGGGTCAGCTTTTCATTACCTAAAAGTTACTGGAAGGTTTTCACCATTGGCAGAAAGAAAGGAGTCCTCAGCGTGTGTTTGTAGTGTCAGACTTAAAACGGCTTTCAGCTTCTCATTTACCAGGCCTTCAATCCTACAACAGGCGTTCCCAACTTTGAGAGCTACAAACTAAATAAAAACAACACACATCTGGCATTAAACTGCCGTTATGAAATGGAGCAGACATTCAATAGGTAAATAAAATGCCCTAAAGAAGAAAAAGTATTGGCTTCTGTTCACAGATAGCCTGAAGTTTGTCCCAGCTCCACCCTGTTTGGCTTCCTCTCCCGTAAATGGTCCATGGGTGATATGCTCTTACATGCCGCTTACATTTCCTTGAACATCTTAATCCTGCATCCCATAGTGATGAGACCTATTACTGCCCACTCTCCTCTCTAGAAGTGGTGGTGAGGGCATAGCCCAAGCTTGTGTCATCATTATCATCCCCTGTGATGTAACAAGATAATTTTAAGTGATGCTCTGATGAGACATTAAACAATGACAGATCACACATCGATGAAGTTATTTCCTTTTTAGTTGATTTCAGTTATTCTGATGACCTTCAGAATATTGCCAGGTGGTCCTAGCACAACTTGTTCACCTGTTGGTATTGAATCTTTGAGCACCCTGTACTGGTCCCCTTCTCGGCTCCTCCAGTGGGGCTGGTACTTGGATATACTCACTGTCTGCTGTTTAGCAAGGTGGAGCCCCCTCCACAGGAGACCACACTTGTCTGTGTTGTAAAAGGGGCTGACAGAATTCCCGGAGCTTTAACAGTTAGTGGCCTCTGGGGAGCCAGTACCAGCAGACTCCAGTACACCACTGCAAGTATTTGATCTTGTAACCACTCCCCTGCTCCCCATGTCTGTATTTTCTTCTAAACCTTAAGCTCCAGGAGAGAAGAAACCTCATCTGTCTTATTAGCCATGGTGATCCCCTATCAGGGTCCTGACATCTAGCAGATGCCCCACAAATAGTTGTTGACTAATACTTATTGGCAGACAATCTTAGGTTAAAAGGAATTCCCACAAAGGCCCCAGTCCTTTAAATCGTAAAGATTTCTTAAGTTTAGGGAAGTTTGAGGGGGTTTTTTTGTGTTTGTATTCTTTTTCTTTGAGCAGCGGACCTGCGCAGCTCCACAGTTTCAAAGAGCAAGTGTATGTTCGTGTTAAGCCTGAGAAGAGCTGGGCTGGAAGGAAGTAGAGCAGGGCTGGTTACGCCAGGTCCCTGGTTCAAGTGCTCCCGCCGCCGCAGCCCGCCCTCCTGCTCAGTGTCCCCTGAACTCTCCACTCTCGCGAGTTGCCCTCAGAGTCAGGGGAGCCGGGGCTGGCGGCCCTGCCCTGCTGGCAGCTGGGCAGCGCTCCTGCCTGCGCCATCCCTGGGTGCGGGAATCACGCCCCGGGGGCGAGGCATCGGGCTCGGGAAAGCAGGGCGGGGCGGAGGCACGCGGGGACCGCGAGGTGGCACGCAGCTCCGGCACTGCGCACGCGGACGCAGGACGTTGGTCTCTCTGCGCGCGGTCTCCTGAGTCAGTTAGGCATCGCGTCCACCTTGGCCGCTAGTCGCCCCCAGTTCGTTGGTGTTGACAGCGTGTGGTGTGCAGAGCTTAACAGAGTCCCCAACTGTCTTTACCATATGTAGTGAAAGACATTTACCGTAAGGCGTATAAACGTGAAAGATCAGAACACAAGGCAGCAACAAAATGAAATGAAGAATAGGGAAGCTGAGTGTAGTGCAGAAGGCTGAGACAAGACTATAGTCGCACTTAGAGAAGGGAAAAATAATGCCTTTTTCATTCAGTTGTAGCTAAGAGTAGAACAAGTGATTTTGTTGTTATGTCAAGACCCAAGAAAGTCCAAACATGTCCCTAATGCTATTGTCAGTGATGCTCAAGTCCTGCTCGTTCCCTAGAGAGTGCTACCATTCACCGCTGTGAGGTGGTAACCAGATAGATTTATTTTTTCCATACTGTTTTCCTAACCTCCTTTTCCAGCCCTATGAATTCAGAGTAAAGTAGAGCATGGAGATCATTCCTCTGAACTTGGGCTTGGGCTGTAATGTCTGTGTCCTGAAAACCCTGTTTCCTGCCTGCCCAGGCCCACCCTGAGGCCAGTTTCCCTTATTCTCGGTTCCTCTTGCCTTGACCTCCATCATGGGTACCAGCCTTCTTTCTGTGGAAAGTTCATCATCCTAGGACTCAATGCATTTATTGCTGGGCAGAAAGTTTGTAGCAGAAAGAGAGAGTCTATAACTTAGGAATAATGTGGGATGATGACTAAGAAAAACACTTCTCCAATTTGGGGAGTGAATTTAAACTTTCACTTTGATAGCTCCAAATCAAGAGAAGTTTCTTAACTTTATATTGAATACTTCAGTTCGCAAGCCTCTGAAACATTTTCAAAAAACCAACTAAAAGTTACTTAGGCAAATACCAAGTTGCTTTCATATTCATCTTACAACTATAGTAAATATCTATGGGCATATACAGAAATAGCCTTTGTTTCAAATGTCTCTAGTTTCTTTGTCCAAATATCTCTGATTTCCTTCAGATGTATCCAATTGCTCCTATAAAATTCCTATGATAGTTTGTGTGTGTGTGTACTTGTTAAACAACAAAATCAGCAAAAAGCTATGCTTAGAAATAGAATAAAAAGAAATAGAATAAAAAGAAAACAATTTACGCATAATATTCAAATTTAAGTCATCTATATTTATAAAACCTTATCTTAAGAATTGTTATTTTTCAAACTTCACTTTGAGTAATTTGCATAATCCCTTAACAGTAGGAAACTAAAATATGGACTATTCAAAATTAAATGTTATGAGAGATAAAAGTGATTGCCATGTTTCTGTGTCTTCAGAAGTAACCTCATCTGGAGGTTGGATTAACTTCTCTCAGGATGACAGGATGGGAAGCTGAACCTGGCATTTGAGAGACATTTAATGTTCTAACAGAAGATGTGTTGGAGGAGGCAAAAACCCTTGTTCTCTTCGCTGTCTCAAGTTCATGATAAGACAGTTTTATGCTTTCTTGGAGATTTTCATCCACACCCTCTTTGATGGCTACCCTAAACTGTTTTTCACTCTGACATATTTATAAGGCTGTTTTGGCTCTAGCCATTTAAGACTGAATTTTGATGCAACTAGAATCCAGAGTAAATCCTTCTTGTCACCCATTAGTTCAGCAATTGGTAGTATACTAGACCTTACCATAACAACTTGAGTGCCTGATGTCAAATTTTCAGGAGTTTTACAAGGATCCACTTCTCCCTTCCTCTTCTCCCCCTCCACACACTTCTTTTTTCTGTGCTGTTGATTCCTGAGATTATCAGATCAGAAGAAAGTTACTAACTAGTTCTTTTTTGGTTAAGCAGATTGGTGGCTGTGGACCAGCATCTATTGAATTCAGGGGATGAGCAGAGAGCAAATCAGTAAGCAAATCAGTGGTTTGAATACTTCTACCACAGCTTAGGGGAAAAGGGGAGAGTGAGCTCTGCAAGTGAACATGTATGCAATAGACAGAGGAAGCTGTTTACTCACAGTGAAGTGAGGTAGGCTTCTTTAAGCACACACACACACACACACACATTCTCTCTCTCTCTCTCTCTCTCTCTCTCTCTCTCTCTCCTCTCCACCCTCACTCTCTCTTTCCCTCTCTCACTTCTTCCAAACTTCCAGTTGGAAAGGAGGAGATGATGGAGCATGCAGTACCACATCTGCAGTCAGAGCTACATCTACCACACTGGCCTTAGGTGGGCTCTGCTTCATCATTTAAATATTCTGACCTAAGTGTGAGCTAAACCCCTTGACTCAATAGCTGGCTCACAGCCAAACAAGAATAAAATGTCCAAAAATAAACTACAGTAAATTCTTGAGTAAAAAGAGATATTAACACACAGAGTGTTATAAAATGAAATAATCTGGCTTGAAAAAAAAAAAGTGCTTGCTCTCTGGGGCTTTCAGCTGTTATCCCAATCCCTGTGGTCCTCCGTAAAGAACAGAGGACCTTGCCTGGAATACTTCATTAAGTGGTTTTCATTGCTCTTCCTTCAGGCTGGTTTATGTTGGAGACTGGTGGGAAGTGTAGACCAGAAGACACTGAAGTCCTGCTCTCTCTTTCCCCTGTTCTCCACCAGTGGTGTGCCCTTGGCTCCAGGCCGCTGGTCTGTCCCTCCCTCCTTCTCTAAGTTACAAATATAACTTTACATAAAGTCCTTTTGAGTATTCTAAGAATTGGGGGCAGGCTTCAGCTTATCCTGGTCTTTTGTCTTTCTTACATATTGTCTTAGTCGTTAAGAATATATATATTTTCTCTCAAAAGGAGATGAAATTTGACTCATGCTCATTAAGAAAAAAATGTTAAACAAGGAAATTTACTCTTGGAGTAAAATAAGTTATTTATAGTCCTTTTCCTACCCATCCCGTGAAAAATGAGACATGATAAATGGAAATATGTGTATGTTATTTCTTCCCTATCTACTAGTCAGCCCATTCATCCATCCACACACTGTGTAGGAGGCGGGAAGGCAGACAGCTGTCATTTTGCCTGCTTGGCATCCCATTGATTCTGACAAAAGTTAATTACAGAGTCTCACCCTCTCTATAAAGGCAGCATACGAACCAGGCTGGCCAATCAGAGTCATTCCTACCCTGGCCACAATGATCATGGCCAATTTTACTAAATAAACATTATTGTACGATTATTTTACAGCATTTTACTAAATAAATATTAGTTATCTTTTTTTTAAACCTTAAAATCCATAACAGTATTACTTTTAATACATTGGTAATAAAGGGAAACATTTAATGTGATTTAAATATTTTTTTGTAATATGTATATTAGAAAAATTTAAAACACTGCCTATCCAGGAAAAGAAAGATTTTAAAGGTGTCTCAGAGATACAATTTCTCTTGTGGTTTCTGGCTTTCATAATTTCAAGGTAATGAAAATATTTATATTGCAGTTTCATTTTTTAACACATAATCTTTACCAAAACCCAATCATTCCCCTTATATATTACACAGTCAGACACGAAAGGCCACATCTGGTATGATTCTGCTTACATGAAAAATCCAGAATAGGTCCATCCGTGGAGACAGAAAGAGACCAGTGATTGCCAGGGCCGGAAAGTGAGGAGCAGGACTGAGACCGATAGGTGGTACGTTTGACTCTGTTGAAAGGAATCTGGAACTAGAGAGCAATGTGGCATGGTGGCTATAAAAAACTATGAATGTATTTAATGCCACTTAAATGTACACTTTGAAAGATCATAGAGTTAAATTTAAATTAAATTTTATTAAATTTTATTTAACATTTAAGTTAATACAAGAAAAATACAGTAAACTTTTATATGTAAGATAAAAATAAAAATTTTTACAAATGCAGTTATAGAATTGGGGAAAGGACCCTGGGCAGCAGCTGACACAACTTCAGCTTGGACCCAGAACTAGAGGCATTGCCAGAGCTCAGGCTAGCTGCTGATACGATGCCAGTGGCTGAGCTTGATTGGAAGCTGCACCTTCAGCTTGCTCTGGCTCCAGAAGTGGAGTGGGCATATGTGTTCTAGCTCTTGAACTTGATTGAGACCTCTGGCTTGAGCCTGTTCTTCCTCTGTGGCTAGAAGTGATGCAGGTGGTGGTTCTAGCTCTTGGGCTTGAATGAGAGCTGTGAATGGAGCCTGCTGTGGCTCTGGAATTGAAGTTGGCATATGAGCTTGTTCTAGCTCTTAAGCTAGAGAGAGAGCTCCGGCTTGAGCCCGCTCTTGTTCTGAAGCTGCAGATGGTACAGGTGTTTGTTCTTGCTCTTGACCTTGAGGAAGAGCTATGGCTTGAATTTGCCATGGCTCCAAATGTGAAGCTGGCATAGATGTTTTTTCTGGCTCTTGAGCCTGAATAGAAGCCGTGGCTTGATGAGCCTTCTTTGGCTTTGCAGCTGAATTGAAGCTGGTGGTGTTGCTTGTTCTAAGTTTTGAGTGTGAATGAGAGCAGTTGCCTGAGTTTGCCCTGGCTCTCTATGTGGAGCTGACGTGAGTACTTGTTCTGGCTTTTGAGCTTGAACAAGAGCTGTGGCTTGAGCCTCCTTTTGCTCTGAAATTGGAGATACTGAGCACGCATTGTTTACTCTTGAGCTTGCTATGGTTCTGGAACTGTGCTGCGTACTGGAATTGCAGTTGGTGTTACCTTTTGAGGTGGTTCTTGATCTTGCTCTGCAACTGGTCTTGCGTCTCCATGAAGAAAACATACTATCCATGTGACTTCCTGTTATGTGCCTTCCAGAGGCACAAAATCTCTCATACCCATTAATGAGGTCTCAGTTCAAGAACCCACCTCGGGAAGTCTCCCTAGACTGCAGGCCATGGGGATAGTGATCTGAGCCCACCATTGCTCCTGGCCTACCCCAGCTTCTGGAAGCTTTTCTCTATGTGACCTATCCCCGTCCCCTCCTCACATGCCCACCTTGCCTACCCCGAGACGTCCTCACCCTCTGCCTCTGACTCAAAGTGCTCTAGCTTTGAAAGGAGCTTGGCCTTGGGCTCCAGGTCCAACCCTGCAAAGCTGAGCTCTATATAGGCGAATCGTAGCTTCAGGCATGAAAATTCTAGGGGCTGGAAAAAATCCTCCAGGTACCCAGGTGCCCAGGATGGAGGAGATAGCTCTGTGCATAGACAGCAGAATCTGAGAGCTGGTATTTCCTTCCACACTGACCCCACCAGAACACCACTGTGGGGGCTGGGGGCCTGTTCCTGCTTGTTCAGAAACCAGTCTCACCCCCTGTCCACCTTCCATCTTGCAGTCCTGGCAGAGGCAAGCCTGGTCATCCAGGAGAGGCGGGCAAGAAAAAACCTTTGTAACTGAGAGCCTCTAATCAATTGTGTAGCCGCCTTTCCCCTTTTTCAGGAAGCCTGGCACGCTCCCCTGTCAGTCTTCCTGTCCCCTCCCCACTAGAACATCAATGCCATGAGGGCAGAGATGGATTGTATCTGTTCAGTTCACTGCACTCACTGGCACAAAGTAGGTACTCCATGAATATCTGACTAACGAGAGAACAAGTAGACTCTGCCCCCCACCCAGGGCTCTTCTCATACCTCAAACTCTAGCTCCTGTACCTGTGTGCCACCTAGTTCACTAGGAATTGTGTGTCAATCTTCTGGCATGCGGCCACTGGCACTCATCTCCCCTGGGGCCAGGGTTAGTTGGCCTCTGAGTTCCTGAGTCCCTGAGCACCAGCTGGGTACCCACTGTCAAGGTTCTACTGGATCAGTGAGCAGGATGCTCCCCACACCTCCTGAGCCCCAGGGTGGGGGAATGGCTGGGCTAGGGAGGTGATGGGTATGGATTCTCTTAGAAGCTCTGTCCACTGACCTTCTCAGTGACCTCTCACAGCACCCAGAGCCTCATCCACAGCTCTCTTTGACTCTTTTCCTCTTTTCTAGAAGCCCTCTGACCTCTGTTCTCTTGAAAATTCCCATGATGTGCAGGATGCAAGGTTCTACTAGCACCGTCAATTTGCAGCCCCCACACTCCACTCACAGCTCTGAATCAAAGCCCACTCACTCTTCTAGCTGGTCCAGAGGTTCGTCTTCATCAGAATACAGAAGGAAGTGTCCATAGCTGGAGGAAGGCAGAAGGGGTCACATTGACTGCCCTGTGAACACTACCTGCTGTCAAGGCTCGTGTGACTGTCTCACTCTCGCCTGGAATGGAAGCTTTGGAGGGCAGGGTTGTTGTCTGCTCTGTGCACTGGACCATGGTCAGTACCTAAAGAAGCACCTGCACCTGGTGTGGCTTCCATTACATTTGCTAAACGAGTGAACCCCCACCAGCCCCATCACAGATATCTGAATGAGCCCAGGGCCCTACTGCTCACCTTTGGGATTTCTGCTTTAGCTTCATCCAGGACAGTGACCCTGGATGGAATCTCAAATCTCCTTTTCAGATGAGAAAACAGGCCAGCGCAAGGCTACAGGGACAGTGAGGGATAAGGCAGAGGTGTCATCACGGGGAGGAGGAAATTGCAGCCCCTGCAGCAGACCTCCCACAGGTGCTGGGCACCCAGGGAGTACCCCATGAGTCCCTACAGTGACTCCAGGAGGTTGGTCCTCTATTCGCTCTGTGCATCAGAGGAGCTGGTCGAGACTAAGAGAGAGGCAGTGACCTGAAGGGCGCCAAATCATCACCGTGCTGCAGAGGTGTGGGGCACTCGCCTTGTAAGTAGCAGTCCCAGCACCTGCTAGGTGGTGACCAAAGCTCTGTGAGTATGCAGAAGACGGGACGAAGGTGAGGCTGCTGCCCAGAAGGCAGGCACCAGTGTCCTCCTAGCTTATCCAGCTGGAACATCTGCACAGTCCTCTCCATGCCGGTCTCATTTCTGTTCACAGGTAGTGCGTTTTCCCCCTGGGGTGGGACAAAGGACAGACACACAGTCAGAGGCAGCACTGTGGACGTCCAGGAGGGTTAGGGGCATAGAGCTCAGAAAGAATCCCCAAGTTTTCAGTGACTGGTGATGGCAACAGGTGAGGCACAAGAGCTCGCAGAAGAAAAACAGTTCTTGGCATCGAAAGTAGAATTTGATGTGGGGAGAGATTAAACGTATTAGTATCTTCGGTTATTTTGTTAGCTGAGGGTTGATGGCACTGTATTGACAAGTGTCCTCCGTGTGATTTCTGACAAACTTCCCGTGCTGAAGTGAGTTTTCCCTGGGGTGGGCAGGATCAGGGTGTCAGGATGCGTGGGATGTTTGGGGTGGCACCTTTGCGACGGCAGCAGAAGGGACCATGTGCGGGTAGCCCCAAGGTGAAGGGCTGGGTCACCCTGGGGACCGGGCCACCATCGAGGATGTCCTGACCTGCAGGGGCCACAAGGGTGTGTTTCTCGGAGAAGCAAATTACAGAGCAACAGACATAGTACCAGGAGCCCCATGCCTTTTGGGGTAAAAGCATCCCTGCTTATCGTGATGCTATGTGAGACTGAGAGTTGCTGTGGAAGGATCGTGGGCCAGCGTGGACACCCAGGGAAGGGCGCTGAAACAGAAAAGTCTGTAGAAAATGCAAAGATGTTCTTGACCGATCATGAGGTGAAATGGTATAAAAGTCTCTTTTCTGATTCTCCTGCCAATATGTGGACAGTGACTTTGCATCTGGCCGAGGCAGGGGCTGGGCCGGGGGAGGGAGGAAGGCAGGGGAGGAGCCGGGAGTTCATGTTCCTTTAAGGCAGGACTCCAGGATGGACTGAGCCCGGGGAGCAGCAGGGCAACATCCGGCTTCCCCAATGGCCGGATGAGGTCCTGCAGATCGGGTCAGCTCTGTGCCTGCACTTGCCCAGAGCCCACTCCGGACTATTGGTGCTGTGGGCACGTGGCCTCCTGTGGGGAGGGGCAGCTGAGAACCCCAGGGCTCAGCTCCTGCCCCGTCTCCTGTGTGGAGCTCTGTGCAGACAGGCCCCAGCCTCCAGGTGGGAGGCCGCAGAGGCCTGTGTTTGCTGGTTCTCAGAAGCTTGTGACTCTCTCCACCCCAGACACGCACTGGCCAAGGGCTTCTCAGCCCTCCACTGCGAGGGAAGAGGCGTGACGGCCTGAGGGCCCTGGATTGCCAGGACCCTCTCAGCCTTGTCCTGGAGGGGTGACAATGACAGAACCACTAGCTCATCTACCGCTCACAACCCTGGTCATGTCACCCTCTCCACCACAAGAGGAGGAAAGGGGGGCTGCCCAGGGAGCGCTTGCAGAGGTGGCCTCTAGGTGGGCCTCACCCAGGCTGCCTGGCGTTAACTTAGGGTCCCTTCCGTAAAATGGCCAGAGACGTCAGAGACAAGGTTGGAACCAACATCTGTGATTCCCACTGTGGGGCTTCCTGCAACGAGAGCTGGTTTGCGATGCAGCAGGGGGACGCCTTTTGCTCTCGGGCATCTCTGGCCGAACAGTGTGGGGCTGTCCCTAGATGCACATGCCTGGCTACCAGTTTTCACGTTCTGTTGGGGTGTGTGGTCAGGAAGTGACTTCACTTCCTAGGGTTCCTTACTGAGTCACCCTTTCAAATGACACGTATCCAGATAGTCCTCTGGGCTGCTGACCACTCACCCGCTTCTCCATGCAATACACAGTGTCATCAACACACCCTGCTCTGTAGACCTGTGGAAGGTCTGGGTGTAGCCAGGGCCCCGGCTTTGAGGAGACAGAGCTGGGTTCATACCTAGCTGTGCATTCTGACCAGTCTGTGATTCCGGGTGAGGCGAGGACCCCAGGGGCCTTCCACTTCTCCCCTCAGGGTCTCCCCACAGTCACCACCTCCTGGTGGACATGACCTTCAGTGAGTATGGACTGCCTTAGTGACTCCACAGGAGATGGCAAAGTGACCCAATATCATTTCCAAGATTCGGTTGTGAAAAGTCGGAGCCTGACCACTTGCTCACTCTGACCCGGGTTCTCTCTCAGTCTCTGTTTCTCTCAAGTTCTCGCTCAGGGGAACAAGCCCCCACGCTGTGAGCTGCTATCCGGAGAGGCCCATGCGGCCTAGCACTGAGGGAGACTTGGAAACAGAGAGGAAGTCAGGCCCTCAACCCAAATGAACCCCACCACACCTGCTGACTGAGCTGACCGCATCCCCCATGTGCTGAGACACTGGCAGGAGCACCAGATGGGGTGTGCTCGACTCCTCATCCACAGAGAGTGTGTAGTGTGTGTGTGTGTGTGTGTGTGTGTGTGTGTGTGTGTGTGTGTGTGTGTTGGTTAAGCCCCTAAATTCGGGGTGATGTTGTCACCCAGCCATAGATCACTATACAGTTGTCTTGGTACTAGGCCCTGGCCCTGCACTCCCCCTGCCTTCTCCATCTCCTCACAAACCCTTATGCCCTTACAAACTCTTGTGGATATTTGTGCTGCTTCAGACCAGACGGAGCAGTTTTTTGTGCCATTCAGCTAAGGCTCACCCTCAGTAGCTACGTCTGCAGGATGAACAAGCCATTGGTTCTTTTTCCAAAAGTCGGTTCAGCTACCTTAAAGTCTGGGGGTGGCGTCTTAAAGAGCCACTAAGTCCCATGGTTATTTTGTTCACTGCAAGTGTTACGAGAGCCTTAGGGAGCCAGCGTGAGCTGGGAACCTGGGGTGGGCTGCTGGAGTCTGTCCCATTTCCCCTGTTGTACCATAGATCTGTTAACGGCTGTTTCAGTGGTAACAGGGTGTGCCCATCACTAGAGCTCTGCTTCTCAGACTATAATGTGCATATGAATCACCAGATGATCTTGTGAAAATGCGAATCCTGCTTCCTGCATCTCAGGTGGGGTCAGAGATTCTGCATTTCTAACAAGCTCTCAGGGGATGCTCATGCTGCTGCTGCTGTCCTTCAGCCACACTTTGAATAGCAAGGCACCAGGACACTTGAGTCAAGAAATATTTGGCACCCCGGAGAAAGAGCAAAGGACACCAGTGAAGTGTATCCTCCTCACTGAGGACCAGCTGTTAAACAAGAGTGCCGTTTAGAGGGGACAGGAGAATATGGGACAAAGCCATGTGAAGAGCAAGCTTTGGAGGGAGCAGAGAAAGGACACAAAATATGAATAGCTTCCAGGGCTGGTGTCATGCTGCTGAAGGTTTGATGGTGGATTCACTGGGGAAGGGACACAGGAATGGTTAAATGGCCCCTTAAGTGGCATATGGTCTAAGGTAGCTTAATATAACTATAACTCATTATAACTCGGGTATGAGGGGAAGAAAGCCAGGCGCAGTATTGGTTCAGATTACGTACTATTATCTCTCTTTACCCCACAAACTCAAGTTGCATGGGTCATAAAATTTTTTTTACCTCTTTAATTTATTATTCAAAAAGGGATATTAATGTCAGAAATTAGAAGGGGGGAAAGTGGACTGGGATAAAAAAGAGGTTAAATTGGGTCAGGTGAGGAGGTAACACTACAAAATATAACCAGATAATTAAAGGCCTGTACACCCTCCCATCTCCTATAGACCCATCTCTCTGACCAGACCCAGTTCCAGTCTGGGGCCCTAACTCTGGCATTTGTGCTACCGGAGCAGCTGTTGCTCTTTGCTGACCGCCTTGGCCTAGCGGACTCTTCTCTTTTGGTTGCTTGGCAACTGTGTTTTAATGACCTTTGGGGGTCACACAATTCATAAATGTAGAGCTGGGATTAGCCTAATGGAGGTGTGATAAGATTCTCCCACAATATTTCTACCGATGATTAATTTCTACCAGTTATAGCTTTGACATATTTTGATAACTTATTTGAAACAAAAAGGTTAATAACTCATGACTTCCTAATAGATCGAAACCTTTATCAGTAGAAAGCAATATTTTTTGCTTAATTTCATAATTTTTCCCTTGAGTTCTTTGTATTAATTAATTTTTACATTTTCGATTTTTTGTTTTTGGTAATGCTAGTTTTAGATTATTCTCTGGTAATTAAATTTCTGAACCCAAACAGGGAGTATTTTGCCTTTTACTAATGTTTATATTTGTTGTCAGGGTTTATAGGTTTCACTTTATTTGTGTAGTCTTGTTTATATTTTTGGATTTGTGGGTCTCAAAGTTTTTCTTTTATTTAAAACTTTTTTATATTACTTTTTTCTTTCTTTGTGTATGATAAGTATGTATTCTTTTAAAATTATATTTGTGATTATAATTTTTCAACGAAATTATCTAATCTATATTTCTAATTTTCAAATGCCAGGTATGAAACAGTATCTTTAACTTGATCTGATTTGAATAAAATTGACTCCTTGGCTAAGGAAAATGAGTGATTTAGTATGCTTGCCATGTTTTCCATGCCCTGTTCACCACCCTTGGCTATGAAGTGCGGACACTTTGACTTCTTTTATAGTTGCCAGAGCCATCATTGATTGTTACTAAAGGTATAACTTACAATTACACAGCGCTAGCTTGGTCTTTGAAATACACATAGTGTAAATGAATGAATGAGTTAGTCCTTTTCCCATAAACATCTGTGTCCTATGTCTTACACATCCATGCTCCAGCGTTCTTGATCTCCTGGAACTTTTATTGATGAGTAAGAAAGAATTCAAGGTGTCTCTTGTTCCCAAGTTTAGGCTCAGGCATGATCAGTTAAAAATGTTTTAAAAAAATATAGCGCAACTATCCAATGTCCAATAGAACCTTGGGAACATTCTTTTCATGATTCAGCCTGTGCTTTATTGCTCTTATCTAGTGGAATTGTCACATGTGCTAAATAGTCTTCCTCATTATGGTGAAAAATGAAACAAAAGGTGCTTTTCCCCCATTACCTTATATCCTGAAATAGCTGAAATATATACACATGGCACCAGAAGAACAGAGAGTTTGCCTTTTACTAACTTGTTTTAAAAGTACAATGCAGACAGGCCAAATCCAGCTGGAAATTCTGGGGGTCACAAGTGTCATTAGCAGTGCAGAGTTGAAGCCGCTGTCTAGAGCTGACTTTTTAGAATATTTACATGGTAAGGTTAAGTCGGTGTATTTTTGTTTGTGTTGCCTTAAATCTTCTTTGAAGGTTATGATAGCTGCTTAGTGACTAAGTTGTTATTTTATTTTTATCAGTGATGCATTTCTTCTTTAATTCAAAAGCACCTGATACTTCTTATGTTTGTAAAAACTTTAAATTATACACATAAAATTGTATATTAACACAACAGCTCGAATGTATGGTCCTAATTTTCAATTTCCCCATCTGATCTTTGTAACTAACATCAAACTCTGTCACTTGTAATATATTGTTTAAATCAGATTCTACATTTCAAAAATTATCTGCAGTAGTAATTCTCAATATAGTCACTAGTAAATAGTTCTTATAATTTTTTTTCGGAATGTGGACATATCATATATCCCTATGAACTTAAATTCTGCAGATAATTACTGTTTTCTGATACTTTGTGAAACATACATGTACTATTTTCTTTAATAATAGTTTCTCAAAATATTTAAAAGCAATATTAACAATAAATGAAAATATTTAAAATCATACTTATTTTTCCAATTGTCATACTAAATAGTTTAATCAAAATACCCGTCTTGACTTTTTTCCCACCTGTGCTTTCCAAGTAGAAAAGGACTAAATTTTAGAAAGCATTTTAACCAAGCAGTGAAGCTGTGCCCAGCCCAAAAGGCCCACTACCTATTAGCACGCTTTTCAAATTAAACAAACTTAAACATTAAAAATAGAACAGAACCACTGAGCAACCCAGAACTTTTTCTGGCACCATTTTACTGTTCAAAATTGTCTGTGGTGACCGTGTTCTGACCTTGGAACTCTAAAAGCAGCGATTCAGCTCTTGACAGATAACTCGGCTGAAACTCCACATGTGAAGGACATCGTGGAAGCCCTCATGGTATTATCTTACTAACAAGGAAAAAGGCCAGACTTCAATGATTCTCATTATACATCCTAGGGCTCAAAATGGCAGCATCGAACATAGCTCCAAATATTTTCAGAGAATATAGCTTCCCCCCACCCCTCACTGGCTATTTTTCATAATTAAATATATATACTAAAACTACTTAAATTTTTTTTTTAATTTTGAAAAAGTAGACCTGTCACATAGGCAGTACACTTTCTACTATGAAATTAATGTATTCCACATTTCAAGATTTTGTGGACTGCCATTCACCAGTTTATGGAAACTTTTGAAATTCTTTATCTGCCTGGTCATTTTCTGGCAGTGTCATTCACCAGCTTGGGTGGCATCCCTTCCAAGGCATGGTGTGGGAGCACAGCAGTCACAGGGTGGGGAATGTCCCTTATGCAGCCAGGGCCCCCATGCTGGGCATTAGGTCTGCAGCGACAGAGAAGGCGTGGCACGGGTGACCGCTAGGGGGCGGTGCTCAAACTGCCGCGAGCTGGGGCTCTTTCCACTCCTGGGAGTGGGACAATTTGATTTAATGCATTTCCCATCTTATTTAAATTTGGTTGAAAAAATACTTTTTTGCAAACTTATCACTGGAAGAGTTTTCAGAGTGGCACCGGATGGTGGTTTTCCACGCATTTCTACAGGCAGCTCAGCGCTGGCAGTTCCGGAACTTTCCTGGTCTCTGTAGCACACTAAGCTTTTCTCTGAATCCTCAGGCTGCCTGAGGACCCGCTGTCTCTGTGGAGTCCCCTGTAGAAGACTCACTGCCGCTTACTGGTTTCATTTCTTGATAGGACCTAACCTATATCTTGAAGGCTGGTGACAGCACCCGGCAAAGCAGCAAACTGGGGCCTTGCAGGTTTACCTGGTTGGAAAAATCTTGTGTCTGGTGTAAAAATTCATCTGTCTTAGAGATGGCTGCATTCTCCAACCCCTGTTCCTGGTTTGTTTCCGCTATAACCTCCTCAGACAGCGTTGGCTTCTTTAGAATCGGTCGGTGCTCTGTGTCCGCCCAGCACAGGTCCTTGACCAAACTCTGGGGGTTTGCTGCCACTGAGTCGATTTGTAGGCAGAAAGACAATTGCCCTTGTTAAGCCACTTGATTTTTCCCTCCTGTGTTTTCCATACGTTGTGGAAGTCCTCAGGTGAGGACTTAAACCTGGGGTCCTGCTTCGTCCCTGGCTCATGCCTGCAGCAGGACTCAAAGAGAAATTTGCATCCTGAGAACAACTTTCGGCAAGGCTTCAGAAGAGTTGGTTGTTGCTGTAACCAATTCCTGAGCTTCAGTGTTGCTTCAAAACTGGACTTAGCAGCTTGTTTGGAAGGGGCGGTGAAACCCCCTTTTTGGTGTTGAAACTGCTCTTGCTTGAAGGCAGGTTAGTGTCAAAGATGCTGGGGTCAGAGACTTCAGACCCTAAGGTTCAGTTGTAACAGTGAAGTTTACCCATCATGAAGCCACGGAAGTGAACAGAACTGTTGCAGTGGTCCTCTGCCATCTGGCTCTGATTCTGCTTGTTAGGCCCCATTTCTGTAAAGTCATCGGGAGATTTTCCGGCTGCCTTTTAAATCTCATCACGTTAAGAATTAGCCTTTAAAATAAATCTATGGCTTAAAAACATTTAGCAGATAGAAGGAAAATCTGGGAAATTCTTCTATTCACTAATATTTATATCTAGTCTTCAGATTTTTTATTTACACCATCTTCCTATAAATCACCATCACTTGAAATTAGATATATCCGACTAGTGAAAGAACTAGCTAGGTGTACAGTATCCATCTATTTTAGTCATATTAAAAGAAGGAATTTGCATATTTGAGTTTTTACAACTTATAAAAGTTGTAAAAGATAAGATAGTGAGGTTTTATCAAGTGCATAAGTAATATCTGAGAAATTTTGGAACCAAACTGGATCACAAATGAAAAAATGTCTGGTTTTCTCATATTACATATTGTCACTCAGCACTCCACTTGTTTGTATGAGTGTATGTTTGAGAATGTGTGATAGCAGGAGGCAGAGGCCACCAAGATATCGCTCTCTGAAAAGGAGATGAGTCTAATGAGGGGTGCACACATGATAGTGAGCAGCTGTTAGATGCTCTGTACTAGACGAACAGATGGTAGCACCGTCATATCTTGTAGACATAAGGTCCAGTAGAAAGAGATAAGAGAATAAGAACCGTAGCATAGTAACACCTATCTAAATAAGAACACACCCAAACCAACACTGTTCAACGTAATAGGATACATATGTAGCCAAAGAGAGATGTTAGAGAGTGTATTTTATGGGGGTGATGAGGGAGTTAACACAAGAATCAGGGTAAAGGGTCAAAAAAATAAACGAGGGGAAGCACCTTGAAAAGATCAATGATGAGGCATGTGACAGCTTCATACTTTGTACTGGACATCAAAAGGAAAAAGGGTATGTGTGATAGACACATTTTTGCAAATCTCAAAACACTAAATACAAAGAATGGCTCACGCAATAATCGCTGGGCTGACCATATAGGTTTTACTTTTATTATGATCACTGACAGACAAACAATACAGACCCAACACTTGCTATTTTTAGTAAAATTCATGCATATCTCATAGGGTCTGTTAATTCAAGCTTCAGCTTGAAGTGACTTGAGGTGTGCTGGGAGCAGCAAGAAGGGTGGGCCATTTGTCACGGTCGGAACAGAGTACCCAGGGTTCCACCCACAGGATCATCCAGCACAAACAAGGCACGCCAAATGGTAAAACCTAATCTAAGTCTCACCTGTTTAATGCATTACGTTACACAATTACCAAGCAGTAATCCAGTACTGACATTTATTTTCTAGCTTACCAGTTTCATTTATTACTCTTTATCACTGAAAATGTGTGTTCTAGCAAATTACTTTCTACCCATTCAAATAATGAGAGGTAAAGTCCAACTTGAACATATCAGCTTGAACATATTGGCATATTCCCAATACAGAGTGACTGGCAGAAAATATGAATAGAGAGAGATAGTTTACTCTTACAAAGGATTGCAGGAACCATGGTTTTACATGTAGTGAAATGCAATCAGATTTCTACTTTTTACTCTTTCCAAATTGGAAATTAGACCCAATGTATGTATTTCTATATTTGTGTTTAATATACAAGAAATATATACACAGGAAACTGCTGTATTAGGTGGCTACTGCTAAGGGTACTGAGTTTTTGCCCTTACTGCTCTCAGCACAGAATTCCACCTGCTATTCCTTTGTTCTAACTGCTCTTTTTTATACCTGTCTTGAAAAGAACTATGATTATCTTCATCCTCTGTCTCTGAAATGATTTCCATCTTCTGAATGATGAGTTTAATAAGCTCGTGTTGTTTTTCCAGAAGAGAAGTCAGGTCCTTCAGCCTAAAAGGACACAGACATTCCATGAGTTTATTTTCAGTTATCCTTTTAGCCCTCACAAGTGCAGAAAGGTCTCGTTACTAAACGTGTCCTGTATCAGATTAACTGTGTTCAGGTGACAGCCTCATGCAGTCAGAATCCATCTAAAGAACAAATATTTTGAAAGTTTAAGTGGTTTTCCTATGGTCGTGCTGTTGGTTCATGGCTGATTTACTTTTGTTCCTATTATAGAGATTAAAATGCCGTTGCACAGAATTGTTAAGTGACTTTTGTAGGGTCAGAAAGCTAGCAAATAGTTGAGCAGGGCTCTGAACTCAGGTAGATGAACCCCAAAGACCTCGTGCTCGACCACTGTATACTAGATAGCTCATCTGGGGATCCTCAAAAACGTTCAGTTTCAGTATATGAATTCAGATGGCTCATGAGGAATGCAGCTTACGCTACTGGTTGGCAAATAAGTTGTTGGGTCTAAAAATATCTCTCATGATTAATACATGAGATAAACCCAAATATGCATTATAACCTTACACTACACATCATTATTTAAGAGTTTTAAGTTTCTCAAACACAGAGAAAAGAAAAAATACATACCGATACTTCTGCTTCAATATTTCTACTTCTAAAGATGTATCAACATTTGGTATTTCTTGTCTTGCATCTTGGGTATGACAGAGAAAATGAAATATACGCTATAGGATAAAAAATTCATAGTTACTCAAGTTAAACTCAATTAAGGAATTATTTCTTAAACACATGCTATAATTCAGCTACTGAGCAAGGCACACTAGCACAAATATTCTAGGAGACATCGAGACCCTCATGGAGCTCACAGTCTCTTGATAGAAGTAGACATGTAAAGAGCAATATAGCAAAATCATGCATATTATATTAGAGGATAGTACAAAATAAATAAATAATACAGGAGGGGTTAACTAGAGTAGAGTTTTGTTTAGGAAAAGGTTTAACCGAACCATTTAATATTGTCTTATAAAAATGTTCATCAGCAGGATGGAGGTTCCTCAAAAAACTAAGAATTGATATACCATATGATCCAGCAATCCCAGTTCTGGGTATTTACCTCACAAACTAGAAAACCCATATCTGAAAAGATATTTGCACACTGATGTTCATAGCAGCATTATTCACAGTGGCCAGGACATGGAAATAACCGAAATGTCCTATGATAGATGATTGATACATATATACGATGGAATATTACTCAGCCATAGGAAGGGATGAAATACTGGCATTTGTGATAACATGGATGGACCTCGAGATAATCATGCTAAGCAAAATAAGCCATACAGAAAAAGTTGAAAATCACATATATCACTTATATGTGAGATAGAAACCTAAAAGCAACAAATGAACACAACAAACAAACAGAGACTCAGGGACATGAACTATAGACTAGTGGTTACCAGAAGGTAGGGGATGCGGGGAGGAAAGGAGAGAAGAGGCAGACAGGGTAAAGGGAGTCAAATATAGAGGGATAGAGGGAAGGTGAAGTGGGTAAAGGGGTTCAAATATATGGTAGCTGAAGGAAACTGGACTCTGAATGGTAATCACACAACTGAACATACAGATGTCAAATTATAATGTACATCTGAAAATTATATAATTGTATTAACCAGTTACCCCAATAAACTTAATAAAAAAGAAAATAGTTTTTCCATGCATTAAAAAAAAAATCAAGAAAAGCCATGCAAATTAAAAAAAAAAAAATGTCCACCATAAGCGATGGTATTTCATACAGGATTAGCTGTTATTTCTCTAAAACTGTTCTGCACCATTATCCAACACAACTGAATTACATATGGAAAAATCTCTGAATGCTATTTTAATTTTTAGCATCTTTAAACCATTGGTGGACTAGAGAAGGTCAAAGGCAGATGCGAAATGACCAGGAATGAGGAGTCCAGCCAAGAGAAGAGGGCCACTTGTACAGGTCATCCAGGCAGGCAGACGGCCAAACCTGGGACTGACCCAAAATGGAGGGGGAGGAAAAGTGCAGATGCCAAGGTCAACATTCTGCACAGGCAACGAGTCTGTGCAGGCATTAATTGAGGTAAGGATGGGGCTTTTTCACTTTTCCCCTGTAGGGGTGTCGGGAGGGAGGGGCACAGGGGGCGAGTGAAGAGCATGAGCTTATTTCAAACATGCTGAAGTTGAGGGACATCTGAGACATCCCAGTGGAGGTGTACGTGACATCTGGAAAAGGGGACCTGGAACTCGGAGAGCTCCAGGCCATAGAAATGGATGCTGATGGAGCGTCTGTGTGCGGGTCGTAACCATAACTGCGGCTATGAGTGAAGTCAGATAGGGAGGTGGTGTAGAGTCAGAACAAAGCCTAGGCTGGTGCTTAGGTTGACTTTACTATGTCACAGGCACAATGGGAAATAAACCTGCAGAGAATTCAGAATAGTCACGGAGATAGCAGGGAGCCCAGGGACAGTCAGGATTAGTACCCAGCTCTTCCGACTCTTGTTCCCTTTCCCGTATATAGTCCCTTTCTATTGTAATGCAGTCACCTGGCTTGGTCTTTGACACTTTGTCTTCTGTCTGTATACTCCTCGTGTGTGTATCTGTGAATATGTATGTGTGTATCCTATGTACGCACATACACACATGTATCTGCGTATATATGTAAGTGACATGTGATTAGGAAAAACAAGGTAAACCTGCACTGTATAAAAGGTACTTTAATGGTGTAGCTGGCCCTCTCACCTGTCTGCTGTCACAGGGACCTGGTACGTATTTAACGCTAGAACTGTGAGGAGCCACTAACAGGTGTCCCATCCCCTTATTCCCTACTGCCCATCGCTTTCCCATCACAGGTTCTTCATGCTCTTTTCTTTAGACCATAACTGTTTCCCATAGGCAGCAAGACTCAAGGTCTATAAAAGGGTGCCTCAGGGATAACACAACGAACGACGCCAGGTGATGTCACATTATTTACATTGCACTGTGTACTCACTAATATCCTTCCACCGCATCTGGGCCTGTTGGGGTACACGACGATGGAACTCTGGTCCACCTTGCGCAGGAACCAGAGCGGCAGTTTCTTCTCCAGGTTGGTGTGAAGCTCCACCTAACATGCGTTGTGAGTTTGTGGACAAGAATCATGCATGAGCATCTGGAATTTTTATGCTGCACAGAAGCAGGCGTCAGTACAGCTGACCGAAAACTGACTCGTGTCCTGATTTACGCACAAGCAGCTGGGCTGGCCAGGTGTCCTCTGTCACCAGTGCCCAGTCACTGGCCCCTGCCTCTCCCCTCATCCACTGACAGGACAGGGCCTAGCTACCTGGTTGGCCATGTATGGACATAAAAAGAGGCTCAGGCAGTTTCCCAAGTTCTCTGCTGAGACTGTTGTAGAAATTTTTTTCCATTTTCGATCCTCTGACTACAGCAGGTACACCAGAGAACATGCACGGCAGGCACAGTAGGGTGTTTCTCAGCACTGAGAGAATGTGCCATGTTCAACAGCTGTGTTCTCAGAAACCAACTATTCTTACACGTGAATAATTAGGATGGTGCTCATTTCATCAAGCGTTAAATAAACATGACGCTCACCTGCATTGCAATCCGCTTCAGCAGCGCGTGCTTCTGGACCTCAGCAATGTCCCCCACTGCCAAGCCAATCTGAAGGACAACAAGGCGTCGAATCACTACCAGTTCCATGGCTCACCTGGAATAGCTCCCGTGGGAAAGTGTCATGGAATATACTAGCACTGGCCTCAAAACACCTTACAGAAAGCTGCAAAGCCTGCTGGTTCCAGTAATCTTAAGTGTCATCATGGAACGGTAAGACATACAAATTAACCTGACACTCATCTTAAAGTTGAAACGTTATTTTTGGAGGTCAGGGGTTATGTGAAATGAAATGCAATTGGTACAGCCATGCTACATGGCTGGAAACTCTGGGAATTTAGCATCTAAGGTGAACAAGAGTCACTTAATGTTGAGAAAAGTCAAAACATTAAAACGAGGGAATGAAGAAATTTATATCTTACATATGTGTGGCAGGAAATGGTGCTCCTTAAGGATGGGTGAGGTGCTGGTAAAAAATGCCCCATCTAGACATCCAGGGCTAGATAGCATTGGGTGAGGGGAAGGGTCAACTTGATTGTACTCAGTCCAAATTATATGAGCTTGCATTAGCTCAGTCTATTTGTGAGACACTCAGTACTTATCTGTGCTGAATCAGTCCCAGCCTGCTGCAGCCCGAGACAAAAGCCATCCCTGCTCTCAAGTTGCTCAAAGACAAGTAAGCTCTGCAAGAGAAGGGCTGCATCTGTCCACATCACCACCTTATGGCCAGGGCTTAGAGTAAAACAAGGCACGCAGCAGGCACACCAAGTAGCTGCCACATGAACAGGGAGAGTGTTCCTGGGTGTGCAAACTAGCACTGAGGGCCACCTGGTCAGCAATAGGTTTTATATGGCAGATGATGTTTTTTGTTTTCTAATTGGCAAGCCTTGAGATGAGTACTCTCTCTCTAGATCAGCCCCCATCAAAACCAACTCGTTATATGTCTCGTTATTTCTACTCCACACATCAAAGATACTTGTCTGGGCTCTGAGGGCATTTGGCCTGTGAGTCAGACTTGTCACTTGTCAGCCATTTGAATTTGTGAGTCTAATTATAATTTATTAATGTACATTATCAATAAATTATTTAATAAAAAATACTACTAATATTTAATAATAGCTAACATTAAATGCATATCATGTTTAAAGTGCTCTGTATTAGCTCATTTCATCCTCACAGCCACCTAAGGAAGTATGTTTTGTTATTCTCTTGATCTGTATCCTCAAAGCTATGATAACACAAGAAAGGGGCACCCAGTTCAGACCGGGGTTCTTCTGGGGTGGGAAAGCTGGTTAGGAAAGTGTGTCCAGGAGACATGATGCTTGAGCTGACAGTTGCAAGCTTTGAAAGGGTCACCCCAGGGTGGGAGGCTTTCCAGAAAAAGCGCAGAGCCCTGGCAGTGGGAGGGAGAGCCTGACACACCCAGTGAGTGTGTGTGGCGTGTGTGTCTGGGCAAACGCAGCCAGTAGAATGAAGCAGGTTGCATCTAGACGAGTCCTGGATCACGAGGACCCTTGCATGTGTGCTCATGGGTTTGACCAGGTAGAAGCTTTTTAAGAGTCATAGAAAGAAATTTGAAAGAGCCACAGACAGGCTCAGCTTTTCATTAACAGAATATCACTTTGGTGACAATTTGCAGGAAGAATCATATCACTTTGGTGACAATTTTCAGGAAGGATCAGACAGAGAAGTGAGCTGAGATGGAGATTGCTCGGTCTCCAGCAGCGGGATGGGTGTGGAACCGCGAGGGTGCCTACTCAGAAAGTAGTCTAAGAGGCAGACATTTGTTGGAAGCACGAAGGAAAAGGAGGTGGGTGGATGTAGACTATCTTCCAATAGTCTGAGTCAGAGTTCTAAGGACAGAGAATGTGGTGGGTCTTGGCTCTGTTGGGTTTGTTTTTCCTCCAGGATGGGCAGGTAGGGCCACTTGTTGGGCGCTGGACATGTGGATCATGAAAATGACACAAAACTGTCCTGCTAAGCCAGAGCCTTCTCTAGGTAAATATCTCCAGAGTCTTCTCTAGGTAAATATCTCCCAAAACATAAGTGATTCTAAGAGACGAGTGTAGGCTTTATGCCATTCTTTATTATTCTTAAAGAAGTGGCATCTTTTATTTTCCTAGGTCACCAAAAGAAAACTTGGGAGTTGTATCAAGTAGGTGAATTGAAGCATGGCATGGTCTGCATTATTTTCTTTCCAGAAACTCTGCCTAACAGAGTTCTTGCTGCACAGTCAGACTGAGAAAAAGTGCATTGATTGTGCACACATACGAGAAAACGAATAAAGAAAACACACGCCGTGCGATGCTGGCAGGGGCTCTCCACGGACCTGGGGTGATTTCTGCTGCCTCAGCCACGTGCTCATGGCCGGAGCAGGTTTTCTGTGGAAGGCCAGGCTCCTGTCTGCTGAGGGCAGCCTGCCTTTGATTGGTGTAGAGGTGGCACTTGCATGAGAGGCTCTTCCCCACTTAAACTCTGGTCCATGAGAAACTCAAGTGGAGACAAGTTCTTACTCCTTCACTCCATGGTCTCCCCCTAACCTCTGAACTTCCCCTGCTGCCCTAATGCAGCACACACCATCCATCTTTACTTCTTTATTCTGCTTCGCAGCCCTTCATAGCATTACCACCCCCATGACATCATGCTACACAGTTGTTTGTTTACTATGCAACTTCATGACTAGTTTATCATGTAAGGACTGGGTATTGAGCTGTTTTGTTTACCACTGTCTCCCAACACCTGATCAGTATGTGACATTTAGAACTTCTTGATAAACATTTGCCAAGTGAATGCGTCTTTGCATCACTGGGCCCCACACTGTGCCTGGCATACTCCAGGCACTAAATTAATGTCGAACAAATGAATATTCTAGGTGTCCCTTTTTCCCTTCACGGAGGAATATTAAGGAGGCTAAGATTAATTATTATTAAATGCCCCAAATGATCAACACTCAGGAAATATAAGGATAAATTACTTACAAGTAAATTCATGAGGACGATTGGGACAAACATTGTGAAGGTAATAAGTTGTGCAAAGGACAAAACTGGATATGCCAATTCATTTCTCAGGAACGGTTCTAGAAAGGCATCGCGATAATTAATATCCCCTAGCATCATGCTGAAGGTCTGCATTATGGAGAGCAATGGAGAGCTGAAAGCATCCTGAGAAGACAGGTAAAAATAAAATGCAGAACGCATATAATGAGAAAACTTTTCCTGGAGAGTAAAATGGTAAAACTCATAGTTATTTTTAAAAGTCATAGCACTATGGTCTACGGCCATGCCACCCTGAACAAGTCTGATCCCATCTGATCTCGGAAGCTAAGCAGGGTCGAGCCTGGTTAGTACTTGGATGGGAGACCATCTAGGAAAACCAGGTGCTGTAGGTGTAAAAAATAAAACAATTAGGGATTGTAAGCAGACAAGGTCCTTGCAATCTGTGAGGCCTATCAAGGGGTGCCTCGCCTAAAAAATATAAAGTCATAGCACTATAGCTACTAAAATACACTGATAAGAACTACTGGTGGCAAAGTCATCAAAAAGATCTTTTCTGCACATATAACAAGTCATCGTGCATTATACATAAACTTTTTAATGGTGGAAAAAGTTATTTAGTAAGACGATACTTTTTCCCAAAATAAAAATTATTTGGATGCTAATATATCAGACAAAATTATAATATTCAAATATTGTATTATTAACTTTCTACATCATTAAGACTTAAGTATAAATATATATTCCCAATAGTCATAGCAACAAAATCAACCCCTGACACAACTGCCTCACCTGTATACTCAGGAGGACGTAAAAGCTGAGTCCAAAAGCCAGAAGAAGGAAGACAAACACGACCGTAGACCTCAGCAAAGTTTTCATAATTACCTCCAACATGACAATGAAAATTCCACAGTTTTCAAATCTAGGAAAATTTGAAAAATTAAGATATTTATTTACTTTTCCGGTCCAGGTGTACCTCGATCAGTGTCAGTGTTTATCACGCACTGGGTAATAGTTTTCACAAATGAGATCATTGACAGTTACTTTCAAGAAAGACTAGTGAGAATTCATGAATAGTCAAGTCTTATTTTCAAGCTGTTCAAGAACCTGCTTGGTTTCTTCTTTTTTTCCTTCTTGTAAATGTTTATTTTTGATTGTTTGACCACTTGACCACTGGACATTATTTCAACCATAGTAAGAGGGAGAAATCAGAGCTTCCCAGTGTCAGAGATGCTGCCACATGCTTGGGAAGGGGAGTCAGGAGATGACCTGTGTGGTGCTTCCGGTGGGGAGTGACAACGAGCTCAGGCACCCGAAACCACCTGTCACAGGGCACATACCCAGGGTTCATGTTCGCCATCCTCACAGCTTTCTGTGCTTTCCTTTTTCTCCCCCAGCAGCCTACATTGTGAAATGTTTAGGTAGATAGCGGGTGTCATCTGGCCCTAACTTGTGCTTTTCCTTTGGCAAAGACACCTTGTTAAAAAGGGAGTCCCCAGATTTTAAAGCTGAAGGGGACTTCAGAGATCTTAGAAACTAAGTTCCAGGGACTCATCAAAGTCACTGGCAATGACAAAGCCAAGAGAGTGGAGCTACCTGGACCTGTCTTGAAGCCTCTTACCTTCCAGGCCACTGCTCTTCCCATCATGTCCTGTCCTGTCCAGAGGCTGGGATTCAGCCCACAGCTCTGTGCTCACAATACAGCAGTAAAGACCAGTTTGGAAAGTCCTTGGTAAAAAGCCTTCATCTGATTCACTAGCTGAGATCTTGGGCAAGTTACTTAACTCAGTGCTTCGGTGTTTTTATACACTGAGAAATAACATTTACCTCTGGCTGTTGTGAGGTTTATGTGAAATAACCTCTTTAACTCTACATTAGCAATTATGGAAGATAGGGGAGCTTAGCCCTTTTTTCCCTTCTAGAATTATATTCTTTGGGTTTTGTTTTTCCCTTGTATAACTATTATTCCCCATACCTATCACCTCATTTTGATCATTTTAAACTAAATAAATGCTTAATAAATACTACCAGATCAAACAAAATTAGCCAATATTTTTATGCCCATTTACTCCCCACTGTTAATCTTGATTTGTCTAGGCTGGTGGCTCTTGACCTGGGATGATTTTGCCACCCCAAAGATAGTTAGCAATTATCTAGAGACATGTTTTTGTTGTCACCGGTGTCAGGTGGTATCTAGTGGGTAGAGGCCAGAAATGCTGCTAAACGTTCATCAGTACACAGGACAGCTCCCCACAACAAAGAATTATATGGCCTAAAATTTCAGTACTGCCAGAATTGAGAGAAGCCCTGGTCCACACTCTGAACTCCAAGCCTCCCTCCCCCATTCCTTCACAGTCTAAAACAACTGGAAAAGGACTGAGTGAGTTATAAACTTATGGTTCTTATAATGGTTCTTCTTTTTACATTAAAAATGCCTGAAAGATGTGTAAATCATTCCAGCTGGTTTTACCTCTGAAGATACAACAAGAAGTTCATCCAATATAAGTAGATAGCAACTGCTCCACACTGCCATTGCACGTGAGCTGGTATTCGGACGAACAAGGGTGACACGAAAATGATGCTCGTTGTGTAGATAACCCACTCAATGCCATTGTTATTATCCAAAAAGTAATTGCTTTTCTGGAGTTGGAAAGAATGAAGTTAACACATGTAGAGACCAAGGCCTTTCATCTTATGAATGGTCATATATGTGTAACCAGTAACATTGCTTTTCTGGTGTTGTGGCTAGCTAGAAATCTAGCACCAAGGAGCTAGCTCCTGCCATCCCGGACTGAACCCACAGGCCTGGTCGCATCGTTGCCGGAGGTGGCCCAGCCTCTTGTGCTGACCTGATACGCTAGGACTCTGATGCCTCAGGACAGTCTATGAGTGTCTGGGCTTTCCCCATGCAAACGAATTAAAGCTGCTGCTGAGAGGGTGTGATGCCTGTGCCAGGACTCAGTTACCATAATGATTTGGTGTCACTTCCTGTTCTTAAAGATGTCGTGTAGCATAGACCATATAAATATCAATAAGAAAATGTGGAAACCAAATCTGATAGAGAAATCGTATAATTTTACAGTTCAATATAGACTATTACCTGTAATCCTCATGTTTAAAAAATGAAAATGATGATGAGATTAAGTAATATGCCCTAAATCTTTTAATGTACAATAGAACAACAGTCTAACTCTCAGAACTGTGACAATTTACTGAAAGTATATATATATACACACACGTGTGTATATATGTGTGTGTGTGTGTATAAGTACATATATATACACACACACATATATATGTACTTCATATATATGTATATTATCAAACAGATGCAAAGCATCATGCAAATACCCATGTGTTTATATTATGTAACAAAGAAAATTTTCATTAAACATGAGGTATTGTATAAAAGGTATATACCTTATAAAAAATAAATAATACCCCCAAATTCACAAGAAGTATACCCCCAAAATAGATAATAAAAGACTTAGAAATAAAAGATTGATGCCATTGATCAACCAAATCAAAGACCTGCAGATAATTTACATAATTCTTGGGTCTGATCTGAACTTGGTTCACCCATTTAAAAAAGTAGAGTATAAAGTAAGTTATGCTATAAAAGTTTCCAAATTATATTATAACTTGAAATTTTATTCACTAAAGAAAAGCATTCCTGTGAGGAAAGGAATTCAAAGAAAGACTCATTTGAAACGGAGCCTTGAGGCGAGTAAATTCTTTTTTAAAAATTTGTTTTAAATTTATTAGGGGTGGGTGACATTAGTGATAAAATTATACAGATTTCAAGTATACGATTCTATAAACACATTAAAAATTATAAAATTAAAAAATCTAACTTTTATGTTAGCAAATTATTAAACTGCCATCAGAGAAAACAGAGAAGTCACTCAAAAGTTCATTCGTAGCTGAGCAGACCCACTATCGCCTAGTAAAACCAGAACACTTCTGCTTCAGAAATATCAAAGGCACCATAACAGTGCAGAGAGCTTATCTAAAATCATGTGAATTCTATATTTTAAAAAGTTG
Source organism: Macroglossus sobrinus (assembly GCA_004027375.1). NCBI lineage: Eukaryota > Metazoa > Chordata > Mammalia > Chiroptera > Pteropodidae > Macroglossus > Macroglossus sobrinus. The sequence continues at coordinate 509,084 of PVKZ01000679.1, read as the reverse complement.
ATGCTTGGTATTTCCAATCTATACATTTGTCAAGGTAGTGACTTTATTTTGATATGTACTATTAATAATTTATCAATTAATTTATGTTCTGCATATTAAAATATTTACAGCTTTAGAGACACAAAATGTATTTTTTACCTGTTGGAAAATTTGGGCCAGTTCTTTGCAATATCCAAATAAACTTGATAATAAAACTAAAATCATACAAACTTTTATAGGATAGGAATTCTGAAATTAAAAAAAAAACACATAAGACAAGCAATTAGGAAGATATACTTTAAAACAACACTTTTACTTCTTTATCATTTCCACTATTAAGTAGCTATTTTGTTTTCCTTCTGCTTTGTTTCTATGTACTGTCCAGATTTGCTTTAAACAGAATATTACTATGTGCCAATGTAAAGACAACACACACTCATTTCATAATGTCCTTATTAAGAGAGAGTCAGACTGCCAACTGAAGTCTAAAGAAATGTGAATCTGTAGACCTATGTAGAAAATTATTTTACCATGGTAAAATACAAGTGATATTAAATTTATAATTTAAAAGTTTTACACGTACATTTTAAAATGTACAGTTCTGTGGCATCACGTATATTCATGACGCTCTGCAACCATCACTACCGTCTGGTTCCATAACTCTTTCATCACCCCACACGGAAAGCCTGCACCCGCGAAGCATCATACCTGTCCCCCACTGTCCCTGGCTGCCACAAACTGCCTTTCTGTACACCAGTTTTAAAGTCCTATACTTTAGCTTTCAAGAAAGCATCTCATACATGTCGATTCCCTTTAAATCTATTTACAAATTCATTTATTGACCTATTTATTTTCCCTCTCATTCCATAAAGAATTTTGGGAGAGACTGCTACCAGGTGTGAATTCTATAGTCTCTTTAAAATAAAGTCCTGGTATTTCAGATTTATTATGAAATTAGGATTTCTAAGGAGGAAAAAAACCCCATGCTTTTGATAATCCTTTATTTTAAAAGGCTGAAATACGAAAATCAATGACAAATACCTTGGTGTCTAATATTTCAGAATGATCACTAGTTTCATTGATGATTCCAGTTGAGTTGAAAGCCAAACCTGGCTTTATATTGATAACAAGAAAGGTCATAGGCAGGAGACCGAGACAGTAAGATCCTAGGTTCAAAACATGGGCTCTAAACCCATAAGCCAACCTAAAAAATAATTGTAAGTAAACTGTAATTGAGTAATTTCAACAACAAAATATTTTCTTGAGATACCTGCGGAAAAAGTAGTTATGGCCTCTCTCAGAAATTTATTTGGTAAATCCACTGAACTTTAGGACCAAGAAGATCTTCACATTCACCTTTTTTATTTTCAAAGAAGGAATCTCAGCTTCCCAGTAAATCATGATTTGCTTAAAATCTCTCACCAGTTAATGGAAGGGCAGAGACATTAGCTCTTATCTCTGACCAGAAGTTGGTTGCTCTTCCCAGAGACGTATCTCACTTCATCACTCGCTAAACTACAGGGCCCATGGATGATTCTCCTTGTCTCACATGGTGACCACTCCCCCACTCCCAAATATTCCCTTTAACATCAAAAATAAACAATATCAGCATTTTTAATGCCAAAATTTGCCTTTGACAGATTTCTTTTTCAAAGTGTAAAACATTAAAATAATAAAATATAAAACATTAAAATATCCTTAAAACATAATTGTTTAGAAGACTTAATAAATTTAATGGAGGAATCATTAAAAATAAATAATACTTAATACCCACCATTTCATAAGTAAATATTCTTTACACACAGGATGGTTGAGAAGCTCTATGCGATTATGCTGTACCATTGCCTGAGAAATAGGGAAAGATAAAAAAAAAATACAATCACATTAAACTATTGAGAATAAACTAGGCTTTTTGTTTTCTTGTTTTAAAACTTTATTTGATATTATAAAAGTAATAATTATTTATTTTATAAAATTTGAAAAACCAAAAATTTTATCATGAATATATATTTAAAAGCACACACACACAAGCTATAAGCAAGTATTTGACTCTGTCTCTTTCAATTTATCATTGATTCAGCTAGTGGAAGCTTTTCAATCTTAAAGTTAGAACTGGAAAGGACATTAAAAATAAATAAGCAAGAGTTACACCTTTGGTCTTTCCATGAAGAAATTCAGACTGCTCTTTCCTGAAGGATTTTAAATAGTAAAGCATGAATAGTAGTAGTTAAATTAGCCTGTAGATTATAATTTTATGGGTTATTAGGAATTACTAGTATCTATTTCAAAATTAACTTTTAATTATTTAAGAAGTACATAGAGGAAGTGGTGTCAGCAAGATGGTGGGATAGGAAGCCCCAGACCTTCCTTCGCACATGGAGATGGGAGATATAACTTAGCAACAACACATGGACCAACTGCCTCTGTGAGAAATCCAGAAACCAGATAAGAGGTTTCTGCACCAGGTGAGCCTATCACCAAGAAGAACCACATTGCAGACAAGTAGGAAAGTTCACAAGTGTTACTCGCCATGGCCCATCTTCCAGCACATAGCAGTGAGACCAAGAGAAAACTCTCAACTCACGCCCTCTGCTCCAAGGAGGGAAAAAGAAGAGTGGAACATATGTCCAACATTCCAACTTTCTGGGGGGCTCCCAAAGAACCAGTTTCTGTCTTGGCTGGATCTAAGCACCGACAAGTCCATCCAGATTTTCAGACATCTGTGCTCAATAATTTATCTTCCTAGACCAGACTAGCAGGAGACTGAACCAGGAAGATTTTAAGTTCCCAAAATGGGCTTTAAACCTACTCAGCTCTCTCAGCACTAAGCCAAGACTGCTGTGTTATTAAGGCACCATTCAATCATGCCGATATGTTGCCCACCGAGTGTGGTGTCTTTATTCAAACGAGCCTGTTTCATATAAATTATACTGTGTCTACATTATATAAAATCGGTTTCTTTCTAAAAGCTACAAAGATTCTCATCCTCGTGGTAGTGACAAACGCTTTCTGATAGAAGTATTGCCTGGTCTTTAAATTACAATTTAAAAAAACACAAAACCACGTACTACACAAAAATTCTCCAAGTATAACTATAGTATAGTTACTTTTAAGTAACTTGGCTATAGTCTGAACCATAATAACAACTGCAAAACAAAAAACTCCAGCGAAGCTAAAATACTTTGCTGAGGGCAAATGTGAGAGTCAGTTGCCATCACCAGCACATGGGCATAAAGTCCACATGACTCTGCTTCCTCCCTACTCCAAGTACTCAGTAAGCCTTCTAGATGTCACTTTCAGTGATGGCTGGTGCCATGGTCTGTACTGAAGTCTTTCACGTAGGATGATGAATTCATTTAAGATGAATGAAAATTAATTGGTCTATAGCAGTGCTGTCCAATGGAACACTCTGAGATGATGAAAACGTCCTGTATCTCTGCTGTTGAATATGAGAACCACAGAACGCAGAGGCTTCCTGAGTGTGCTAGCAATGGGCTACCGTAAATGAAGAAATGAATTTTTGAACTTTATTTAATTTTAATTAACCTTAATTTAAGTTTTCGCGTGTGGCTCATGGTTACAGCGCAGATCTAGAACCTAGACCACAATTTACAAATCCAATCTCAAATATGTTTTCTTTTGCATGCACGCAATTTTACTTGTTGCCAGTGTTTGCATAAGCCTGGGCTGCCATTCCCACAAGGGATCAATTTGTAGAAACTGGTAGCAATGGTCCTTTTAGACCAGGACCCCTCATCTGTTTCCTGTTCTCTCTGCAGTTATTTGAGTTTGAGACCCTTGGTTTAGATTGAAGTAGATCAACTGTATGGCTTTTATTGCCTCATCTGCTAGAAATGTAAAAGCATTCTTTGGAATAAGAGCTGTTTTGGATCAAGTCTCTTGGGAAATGTGGGTCCATACTGTGCATTTAGGGTTTACTCTTTCAGAAGGATCTAAGAGCTTCTGGGAAAGGCCAACATTTAGCGTGGAGCCTAGTGGTTGGCTAAACTTGGAAGCTATGACTGTAAAATGCTGCCTCCTACATTTTCCTCTGATATGCACTGGAGGGAACTCTTAAATGTGCATGTCTGTGTTCAGGGGGTGGCCTGTGCTGGCCATGGTTTATTGCATTCTGGGTCCGGGCAGGTTTCATGTGACCATGAGAGATAAAGTGATCAAGAGTGTGGAACTTTAATAAGACGACCAAATTATAGCAATTGTAGAAAATGATTGCTTTCTTTACTAACAAAAATAAAGGGTTGGGCCACCTGGCAGACAGACTTAAAACTACAAATCTGAAATTCTCTCTAGGCCCTTCCTGAACTATTGTACTAAAATGTCACAGAACCTGTGTAGAAACTAAACTACCTGGAAAATGAAAGCACTGGACTTACATTGAGGGTGGTGAGAGGTTCATATGTAACATCCTGTGCAGATGCTTGTTTGGTGCATTCTAATGGCCACTGAAGATATCTGAAATTATATTCAATCTATAGAAAAAAATTGAAAAATTACAGTCTAATATAGACCCCCAAATGTTCTTTACAAATCATACACAAAGGCCTACAATTCTGCTAAAAATTAAGTGATTCAAATAAAGTTGAATCATTTCATAATGAAGAAAAGTAAAGTAAATTATTGCAGATTAGTGTAAAAAATAAATCTTAAAATTATTGTTTGATTTTCAACTTACAGTCATGGAAAAAGATGAACTATAAAACGATCACTTAGACCTTTTAGAAGGTCATTCTTCAAGCAATACTAACCAAGTAAATATAAAGACTAGAAAACAATTCTACATAATGCTATTAGACAATTAAAATATTGTGGGGAAAGTGAGGATCTAAGGCAGAAATACTCACAAGTAGATAATGTAATAATATGACGAATGAAGACACTAATTACCATCTTCTGAGACTGTGGCACTCTAGTGACACTTTCAATATTCTTTAAAGAACTATAATAAACTTCAAATTATTATGGTAAAATAAACTTACGTGGTAGTCTCGGCATGATGTTTCTTCCATGGAGGGTATTATGCAAAAGTCTAACAGTACCTTGGAGAGAAGAAAATGGCTGAGGTGTTGGGCAGGAGACTAGATATGAGACAAGATTTGGTCCCATTTCTAAAAGAACCCTGGAGATATCCCCTTTCTCTCCCTTTGCTTCTTGCACCTCAGAGATCAACAATCCACACCATTCAAAAGCAAAGTTTAAAAAGTAAAACGTTACAATTACTTCTGCATGCCTCAAAATACTAAATGGTTCAGAAAAATACCATGTGCTTGAGAAGGAAATGGTATTTACTAGAATTTAAATAAGAAACGTTCCACTAGTTTTGCTAAGATTTGACATCTTCGAAGTCTTTCTGGGCTTCTTGAGCACGATATATAGATGATTCAAGATTTCTTTGCTCCGCATTTTGTAGTAATGATGTATTGTCCCTAATCAGCTTTCAGCTTAGCCCTGGGGACTTTCTTTGGCCAGGGTCCCATCTGCATTGCTTGAGCCTGGAGCAAGCACTGTGTTTGCTTCTGTACCCGAGCTGCTGGCAGCAATGACAAAGCATTTATCTAGAGGTGCGTGGACAGGACAGTGGGAAGAGACGTCTAGGAGAATTACTGACGACCCTGAAGATGCTCCACAAAGGGAGAAAACATTTCCTGGGTCATTAGAGCTGCCCAAGGGTGTGTGGGAACACATGTTTTTGTGGGGTCTCTGCCTATGTGAATGATTTGAGTTACCCTAAATCTGTGTATTGGCACATTTCAAATTCATGACCCCAAGAGAGAAACACTGCCCTGACCACAAGGCCCCAGATGACCCCATCAGTATGGCCCCCAGACCTCCTGGGGCATCTGGTCAACCCCACTCGAAGGACAGCACCCTGAAGGGCACCCCCCTTCCGGGAAGGCATTGCTGGTCTCAATGCCAGGGGGCCTTAGAAGGAAGTCTATTGGTGACAAGGTAGGCATCATGAAAATAAAGCAAAGCTGGTCAGCAATGCCATGCAAGACAGAAACAGAGAGGCGGTCTGGATGCCAGGGCTGTAGAGTGTTGAGAGCATCAGGATGGGCCGGATAAAAGATGCTCGGCCTGGGGAGGGGGCCAGGTTGTGGGGAGGGAGGGTGTTCGTCACTCAACTGTGAGATGTGAGGCCAAACAAAAAGGCCTTTAAGTTCTCCTCTTTTTAAAAACATTTCATGATACTAAAATATAAAGTCATTATAGAAAACTAACTAGAAATATATAGTAGCATAAAGAAGAAAAAACAGTTATAATCCCACACCTATGAAAAATCTTAACATTTTAGTGTGTTTTCTTAATTATTTTCTTTGTTTTCCATATGTGAATATTTCCAACATATATGTTTTACTAATAATGATGCTATGAAAAATATTATATAAAAATCCATCTGTCCCTCTGACTATTAGTTAGGACAGATTTGAACTAGAATTAGTAAGAAAGTCTGAGACCATCTTCATTTCTGAATATTTATGTGCTCTTTGATGAAATTTATGCACCTAAAATGCTAATCTATGAACTTGACTTGCTCCAAAATCCCTTAGATATTATAAAGAAAAAAGACACATGTAGCACTTAGCACATACTAAGTGCTTATTGAATAAATAAAAACAGTTTTAGCTGTGGTAGTTCTAATAACTACATAAGCAGTATAAAAATAGTAGGATATGTATTATGGGCCAAGCACTATCCTAAATATGTATTTTACCTCTACTTTTTTGTAGTCACCTTGCAAGAACAGTATCAACGTCACTGTTTTAGAAATAACAAAAATAGGAAATGCAACTCAGAGGGGTGAAATGATTTGCCTAAAGCAGCACAGCAAAAGGCAAAGCCAGGACTAGATCCCAGGACCACCAGGCTCCAGATCTGGTCCTCTGTTCTCTGTGTCACTATGTCTCTCTGCCTCCTCTAGTGCCTGAATATATTTTTTCCCATGAATGATATTTGAAGTCTTTCCTCTTTTTCTTGATTATCTTGTTTGCCCCAGTCCTCAAACCTCTGCTTTTCCAGGAGCTGTCCTACCTGCACCCTTGTGCTCAACAGTGTGTACATGTTTCTCTTGTGGCGGGTGTCTGGTCACATGCTGAGTTTAATCTGGCACAGAGAATCACACATTCGGAGGCCGGCAGAGGTGTAAATTAATGAACTATGCCAGCACGAGCAGCGCTTTCCCATAGCCCTTGAAATGTTGGCTCCCCTGGAGCCAGCTTTTTCCTTCACACTCTGGACAAAGGCATAGATTGAGAACTAGGTCTACGACAAGGAAAGCAATTGCACAAGAATGACAACGCATGGCAACTGATACCAGGCATTAGAGCTGAATATGCAAAAGAAGGAGGTGGGATGTGTCAGGTGGGGGAGGGCTTGCCGCTCGCCCAGCCAGTCCTGCCTTTGGTCACCAGATCTTCCGATTGTCCCAGGTAGCCAGATATTTGGTCCTTAAGGGAAGCATCCTGGTTTTCAATGTTAGCCACTAATGCAAATTTGAAACAATAGCATGCATTTTACTAAAAGCACATCTGGAGGATTTATTCAGCCAGCTACCACTGTTAGTCTCTGCTCTAGACTTGGATTATTTGAATTAAAAAAATCTGTTATCCATATTTTCTAATAGTCCACAGGACAAGTTCAAATGAGTCCTTCTTAAATATTTGTTGGCTGACTTCCCTTATAGCTTGCAGAAAACTAGAAACTTTATTTAAAGATGGAAATTACTATTATTTAACTGGTGATTACAACAATAAATCCTCACATTATATTATATGTCAAGCATATACCCAGAAGTTGTTTTTTTGCGGGGAGCTTACTTTCATGCATTCAGGGAGGTATTCTACCATTTCCATGACTGGATATTTATTGTATGGCGAATTATGATTAAAAACGTTAAGACATTCTTCCCATCTGTAAAGATAAAATGATAAACACAAGTCTTAATGCTTCTGTTCTGCACAACATATATTCAAGATTATATTTTTAGGAGAAACCTGAATCGGTTTCAGTGGAACCAATATCTGAACCAAGATCAATTCATTAATAGGGTTCTTGTCCATTAATGGAAATTAGAAGTGTGGGCAAATTCCAGGATGGCTATTCTCCTTCTCTAAGTATTCAACATTTAATCCACCTATACATCATGTATTGAATTAAACTACAAAATAACATGTCAAGTGCATTGCCAAGCGTGAGTTCTGCCAGAACATTGCAGAGTCTGCCCCTTTCTTCCTCAACATCCAGTTAGACAGGATAAGAAGATATTTATGATACCATGGAGGAAATGAGTCTACAACAGGAAGTAAAGTAGAGCCCATTTACCTCCAAGAGCCTATCTATGTAATAGGAGACTAGCTCTAAAACACCCCAGAGAACTTTTCTGTTAACCCTATCAATAAATTCCATCTGGAACATCTTGGTAATCAGCAGAAAACTTCTGGTTGCCCGCGGGCAGTGACTGGTGTTTCAAAAGAATGAGCAGCAGGGGATCCTGAGACTGTGCTTGAAAATGCATGCTGGATCTGCCTTGAATATGGATTGTTCACCTCTGCATTCACTGCTGGGTAGCACTGGGCCCTTGCACATATCTATCTGTGCTTCTATAGAAAGACTTATGCATGAAAAGTGGGACAAACGACACTCTAGCTTCATCATTTAAACTCCCAGTAGACTGGTTCAAACACCCACAGCCGCAAAAGATCACATGTTAAAAGGAATTCCTTTAGACAGCACTAGTAACAATGCAGGTTTACCTCGTAGAACCGACATCAAGTTTGGAGTTTCTGTTGGCAAGAGAGTACCGGGGGAGTTCAGGTAGGGCAGGGCAGACTCTGCTTGACAGTGCCAGACACTACACATGCCTAAACCCTATGAGTCTCACGAGACAGCCAAGAAGGCAACCTATGCTCCATGATTCGATGTGGAAACTGAAGATCAGAGAGGTTAAGCAATGTAGCTGCTGTCACCCAGCATTCACTGAAACTTGATGTAAACTGACATTTAGAAAACGTCGATTAACGGCCGAAACTCATTCTTTTTCTGTTTCCTCTCAGGCTATGAATCATCCCCCATGCCAGAGGACGCTCGATGACAGTGGACATGGAAACGGCATACCTTTTGTTCCTGATGGTCGTAAGAACCACCTCCTTCCTCTTATTGTGAATTGCAAAGTGCAGAAAGGAGGCGTGCTTCTTGTTGAGGACGACTTCAGCGTCGTAGCTCAGAAGAAGGGCGACAGCTTTGGCGTGGCCTTCCCGTGCTGCAAAATGCAGCGCCGTATTCTTTTAGAAAAAAGAGAAGAAAACCCAGTGATGACAGCTAATCATCCTTCGGCTATTATAGCTCTCTGTTTCCTTGCTGAACAGCTTAAAAGGCATCATGCAGAAAACTATTTAATACCCAGACAGAACTGGTGTTCAGAATCGAACTTCAGAACCATGAGTATATAGTTCAAACAGGGCTTATGGGGTAGGGTGCTGGGGAAGGGTCTGTGCGTATCCATGTGAATTCCAAGTGGTTTGTTTTGCTTTGTTTTCGCTTGGTGGAATGATTCCACAAGGACAAAGGTCTTACTTTCAGGGTAAGGATGCTGGAATGAACAGAGAAGAAAATGTTTCTGAGAGAATTGTCATTTAGTGGAGCAGCAGTTTCTAGATTTGGGGTTTTCACAGGCTTGTAATTTGTTTCTTGTAATCAGAGATTGCTATAAGGTTGTCAGTCTTTAGTTTTGCCACATTTTAAACAGCAATGACAATATTCTATCTCCATCATTTTGTGAAAGAATTTACATTCTAATAATTGCCCTCCAAGAAGAGGAGGAAGAAAATCATAGCAGAATAAAGGACAGTCCTTCCAATCAAATCCACTTAACATTAGGAAGACTTACCCTGCCCTCTTCATGTTTCTTGGTTCCCCACGCAGGGCAGAAATTTCATCCTCGATCCACACGGGCCCATGTACCAGTCTTTGTCAGACTGCAGCACTGTCTCCCGCTGTATATTCAAGGCCCAATCCATATTCAAGGCCCACCCCTTGGCATCCTTTTTATTCTGTTCCCTTTTTACTCCTTCCTCACGCTAAGGATCTGCATGGTAAGGACCCGATAAAAGGCTACGGGCAGGGCGAGGAACGGGGGAGGGTGGCTAAGAAGGCAGCTTCTTGCAATTTTTGAAGTTTCTTCTCTGCCAACATTTTGGGTAGGTATGAGGAACACAGTACGTACCCCTTCTTCATCTGGCTGATCCGTCGTGCTCTTCAAATTAGCGTCGAGAATGACCTTCATGGTCTGAGTGTACCCACCCAAGGAAGCGTGATGCAAAGCAGTCCAGCCATTGTGGTCACTGTTAGTTTGGAAGAGACATGTGTATTCACTTTATAGATGGAAGGTGGGCCAGCAAGCCACCCATTTGAAAGGTAGGTCTCATGGCCCCCAAAAATGAGTGTCTAAATGCTAGCAACTAAATATTTATGACATATTTATTACAAATGAGCTAATTTTAACCCTAATGGTCTTACATGATCTACCTATAATGTGATTCACACATCTTTAATTTACTAGATCAAAACATAAAAGTATATAAACACATTATCAAACACTTGGGTGGGTGAAACTAGTTAGCATGTCTGTCATACATAGTTTTTTCAAGGCCATAATGTGCTTATATGCACTACATAAATCTTGTTTTATTCTTTCAATGAACATTGTATCAAAAAATTTTTATGTTGGTAGTATTAGTCTTCATGGCCACTAGTTATCAATAATAATAATATCATCATGTTATAATACATGACTATATGATATTTAGCTTGGGCCATTTATTCTTCTGAGAGTTAGGGCCTCAAGAGATCTTTCTTCTTGTGCTCACAAAGATACTTAATTAATGCCCTTGGAAATGTCTGTCCTTTCTCATAGAAATTTAGGAATAAAGGCAATGAAGGCTTGACAGTCTTCCAAATTGGACATACCAAAACAAACAAACAAACAAATATGTGAGAGCCTGACACAATTTAATTTCAGTGCTAGTGAGTAACTGCATGAGGGTGCAAAAGCCACCTCGCTATTTCAATTACAGTGTAATTAAGTAACAGCTCTCTGGCCTGAGTCCACTGGGGTCCCCTCTGCAGGTGGCTTCCTGGTGTCCCCTTGGAAAGAGGAGGGAACTGAGAAGAGCATATCGTTCCCAGCTGCATCATGACACTGCTGGGGTTGGCAGTCTGATAAGGAAATGTGTTTTGGAACATTGGCCTAATTAGCTCTTTGCATATTCACCTGAGTGAAATTAGAATATAGCTCATCATGCCTCTACAAAACTTTCCTGGGTTTTCAAAATTCCTTTTACAAAGATGTCATTTCATTATGCTACTTTTTTATTATGCTCAATTATTTTAACTTAATTTTGTTCCTTATGTTAAATTTAAGCATAATGAAATTCAGGAATATTTTGTAGCATATTGTTGTAGCTTTTTGAGTCTACCACTCATCAGATTGAATGAAAAATAGAGTCTTTGTGTGGGGTGTGTCTCTGAGGTGTGTGTACATGTACACACACAGTTTTGTATCTGCATAAAAAGGTGGCAGCATGCTGAGGTAAAATATGAGGAACCGATTTCAAAGTTTCTGGGAACTACCGAGCACAAAGCCACTTATTCTGTGACCCTAAATCAGGGCTTCAGCTCTATAAACCTCAATGTCTCCACGCGTCACTTGGCAATGATAATGACTTCTTTTTCAACATCTGGGAAGTCATCTATGTTTCGAGGAGTAAAGATGGATAAAAGTACTTAGTGAGGTAGAATTAGATACCATAGTTAAAAATAAAATAGAAAAACAGCCTGAAAACAGCTATTTAAAAAGAATATATAAATATCCTCACCTGAGAAATAAGGCACCTTTTTTCAGAAGAAGTTGAACTACTTTATCATGCCCATTTTTTGCAGCCAGGTGGAGAGGAGTCATTCCATGAAGGTCACCTTCATTCAGAAGTCTCGTGTCGCTCATGTCCTGCAGGAGCCTCTGGCAGGTATTGATACGCCCATAACTTGAAAAAAAAATTAGGTTTCTTATTTCCAAGGCAAATATTAAGCAGAAAGAAGACATGCTCATGTCACATAAGCTGAACCTTACCTGGCTGCAAAATGTAGGGGTGATTTTTTATCTTTGCTTTTGGAATGAATGGACACATTGAAGTTCAGAAGGTTGTTGACAGAGATGGGGATGCCCTGTCTGCACGCATAATGTAGAGGAGTACACCCATCATTGTCTTCATCCATGACCAGCTCTTTAATATGTTGCATCTAAGGGAAAAAATTAATATTCTAAGTGTAACTCTGTGACCACACTTATTAAAGTGTTCTTCTAACTAATCTGCAGAATAGGGTCAATATGTACGTATATACCTTGAGAGTGAAAATGTAAATAACCTGAAGGGAACTAGAGTAAAATAGATATGGATGACAGTGCATGCCCTGGCTCCCGAAATGTGCATTGCCAGAGCAAAGGCTCTGAGAAATCCTAACTGTGGAAAATGTGCTTAGCATTTGTAACCTAGCGTTTCCAAATGTATTTGACTAAAAACCACCTTCCACACCTCTCCCTTCACTTTTCCCCCCAAATAACAATTATGAGCTGCATGCTAATGTGTTCTATTAGGCAAAAGGCATGAGTTGTTAAAATTAGGTTTACTTTATCTTTCATCTGAATATTAAATAAAGAATAAATGCCAAATGAGCAGCTTAATCCAATAATATTAGTGAATATAATATGGAGAGGAGATAATGTTGTCAGTGTGTCAACAAGTTAAGTATATTGAGCAGTTTTTTCTTAATTGATGATGATGTATTGCTTATAAGCATATATACTTGGCTTTTTCCCTGATACGTAATTTCTAATGGTCAAAGAGTGAAGGCAAGGTGACTTATTATCAACGGGGATACATTGGAACCTTTGTAACATGAAAAATTCAATCCCAATGTAATTTATTATCATCATAATCATCACCACTAAGTTGTAAATAAATATTCAAATATGGCATCTTTATTTTAAGATAACTTTTAAATTCCAGAATCAGCTTTTATAATAACAAAAATCATAATAAGCAAAATCATTTTAGTCAATTGAACCCAACTCAGTTTATGGGAATCCACATATGTACATTTCTATTACCTGCATAAACTCAGGTCGCAGATTTTTTAATCCATAGGGTTGCTGTACAGTCAAATGCAAAAAATTGCGTCCAAGATGATCTTTTATGTCTACAAGGGCACCTAAAACACACAATATAAATATAATTTCTATTAATGTACTTAAAGCACAGCCTACGGTGGATTTTCAATTTAAGAAAATAAAAAGTGTTTGACTTAAAACTCTGCCAATCTTTAACTTATAAGAAACTTTATTTAGATAAGAAAACTAAATATATTTAAAAATGGGTTTATCTTAGTGTGTGTGTGTAAAAGGGGGAGAGAATATATGATTTATTACATTAATTAATATATGAGGTCTTACCTTTTAAAGCATAAAAAAAAAATGAAGAGATTAGAGATCAAGAAAGAAGACGGGAAAATACTTCCATTCTTTATTGTCAGATTAGGTTAGTATCTAAAATCGGGACAGTGTATAGAACCTACATCACATAAAATTAACCATTGAGAGAATGGAGATAAAATGTTTCACAAAATGTCTGAGATATGATAATTGCTTTATAAATGCTATCTATTATTGCTCTGAAATTGTCTTTTGAAGTATCGCTGCCTCACTGGACTGAAAACTATTCTAGAAAGTATTCGATTTATCTTTGTATTATAATACCTGGCCCAAAATGTGTGGTTAATAAATGTTTATCTAACCAAATTGAGTAGTAATTCTAAAGGCTTGGCTTGGTCCCTCACGGTACCTTTAGAGAGTAGCAAATTTACAATATTCCAAGATGAAGAAGCAGTTGCTAATAAAAGTGGAGATCGTCCTTCAGAGTCGGTGCTATTAATATCTGCTCCCTAAAATAAAAAAAAGTCATCAACCAAAAGTTTATGAACAGAAAAATAAACTTACATTAGAACCTGTATAATATTAATGCATTAGGATAGAATGCCCATAATATGGCTAGCACTCAAGCATATAACTAACTATAGAACCGCTTGAAATTTCTCTCTAATTCATATGTTGTAACATCAGAAATGGAGAAATTCTTTTATAATTTCAATAACAAATATTCTCATATATTAATCTTTAGACTGACATCTGGCAATAGATCTATTTTACCACCTACATCATAAAAATAAAATCCTTTGACTGCACTAATAGCTCATTTCCCACTGTAAGAAAGATTCTAAAATTTTCAAAATAAAAAAAATTTTTTTCCCAATTTATCACATATGTGATCTTAAAAACATTCACAAGAAATTGTTCACTTTTTTAAAAACCTACTTAATCTGAAATAAACGTAAATAATTGAATCAAAATCATTCAAATCATAAAGTAAAATTTTAACCAACTATTTAATTTGTATTTAAAAGTCACATCTTACATACATACATTTAAATGAATAAGTCAACATTTACCATTACATGCTATGGTTATGATATTTGATATGACAAGAATCAAAGGCTTTAAAAAAGCTCATGGAAAAAATCCTATCTTTTGGAGCGGGTAATAAAAATAGCTTAAACTCTGATTGTGGATATTTCTCGTTCTTTGGGTACCCATTGAATATAGATACTAATGGCTGCAGTATCCCCATCGAAAGCATTATGGTGGCTGGTGAGGTTCTGCCCAGCCAGGTGGAGGCAGGGCTGCATTTGCAGAAAACCATGCTTGGCAAAACTATAATGTGTTATGAGTCTTCCCAGGATTCTTCTATGTAAATATCACAATATCAAAAGTTACTATTGACAACGAACCTATGTAAATACTACAAATGGAACTACATTCTTTGAAAATATGGTGAGGTTTAAACAAATACATCATACGTTCAGCCACATAAAAGGCATATTAAAATTTAACTTAATAGCCAACTGATTTCCCTGCTCCGAATGAAAAAAAAAATCTCATGCTTTCCCTTATAACAACCTTGGGCAAAATTTTTTAATTCAGTTTTTCATTGTTTGAAAGATGGCACTGATGCTTACAATGAATTATGAAGATGACCTGTGCTGACTGTCCTGCCTCCACCTCAAAGCCACTTGTGCGGAAGAAGCGTCAGTGGAGTTGTCAAGCCTAACACACCCAGGACTGCGTCACATAAGAGCTTTCCTTGCTGTGTTCCCACCCACTCCCACACACTGATATGGGCATCGAAAGCTCTCTGTGGGACCTGTAACTTTATGACAATGAAGTCTGGCCATTGTATATTTATACGCAACCCTCTGTTTGTAAATGTGTCAGTCTTTCGGGAAACTTTTTTGCTGATAAGCAAGAAACTGAAATTTGATTTACTTTTTCAAATTCATATTATGTAATTAAAGGATTTTCAACTGTAAATAGTAATTTAAAAAAACAGTCAATGGAATAGTTACCACTGAAATTAAGTAGTCTGCTAATTCGTGGTGATCAAATAATGAGGCTCTGCAAAAAGAGAGTTATAAGCATATTAAGGTATTATTGATGTAAATATTTGAAATAAAGCTACTATATTCAGAGAATCAATTTAAACGATTACTTAATAACATGATAAAATGCAAGAGAATTTAGAACCTTTCAAAATCTATAATTGATTCTATTTAGGGTAACATCATCAAAGTAATAATAGAGAAACATCAAACACACCACAAAATTTTCTCTCTCATCTTTTAGTAAACCTGTTTTCTCCACGTAAAATTGTCATGAAGCTGTTCTGCTGTGAGCAGTAACATCTGTCCTAGGAACTTAAAATAAAAGATGACAGAACTGGTTGTAATCACCGCTGACCACGGGGAAGTACAACAGTTGCATGCAAGTTCCACCTAAAACTCATCTGCGGGGTTCAAAATGCCCCTCTTCAGCAGAAGTCATCGAGACAGAGTTAGCTTTCCCAAACTTTTATGAAGCCAAAAATAAAAAAAAAAATGGGACAACTGAAGTCATTTTGGTATTATCCCACAGCCAGTAATAAGGATGTTCATTCATAAAACAAATAAAAGTTTTCAATCTATATTAAAGCATCACCATAACAAATGTCAATACTAATGATTTAAAACTTTGTTTATAAATCTTGGAATCAGCTTGCCAGTTTTCACCCAAAATTCATAAAGGTTATATTTTATTTAAATCATGTTAGGAGCATTTATTAATTTTAGAAAACAAATGACATTAAGGCCCCATTTGATTTGTTCTTCTATCTCCCGAGTCTGGAGCTATGCTACTCAAAGAGCGAGCTGCAAACCAGCAACGTCAACGCCACCTGGGAATCTGGACAGAAATGCAGAGTCTCAGTGGCACTGGACACTGAGGCTTAGAGAGGTTAAAGGCTTTGCCAAAGTCACATAGCCAGGTAGGGCTGGAACCCCTTCCGTGCTGACTCCAGAGCTTGTTGTTTCAGCCAGAACGATGTATTGAGGTCTTTACACTACAAAATCACAAAGGAATTCTCACCCTTTGAATTCCTTTGAAGCTCAATATAAACTCCAAATGTCACTGGCTTTTAGAAGGTCATTTCAGGATTCTAGATCAGTATTGGGTTAATTAGCATTGGACTGAACTGGTCCAAGAAATCTTCAGCCAATCCAAGTTGAGTATGTCTAGCTAGAGTTGTCATCAGGCTAAGGATACTTATGGGTCAGGTAGATGGATCTATTTTTCTAAAATAATTACTTCTTATGCATATTTGCATATTAAAGCTGTGTTCTAAAGAGATACTTGAACTATACCTAGATATCTGCATTTCTAAATTAGCTAAATACTGGGATTGCTCTAAGAGATTTTTTAAATTCCTGATATAAAGATCCTAATGTAATCTGGGATATGAATTGACATTGGGATTTTACAAGCTCCCCACATACTTCTGATGGGTAGTAGTTTAAGAATCTCCAGTCTAGAGGTTGTTCTATTGAGTTTTTGTTTTATTTCGAAAGCTATATTTTTCATCTTTAGGGTTTCTAACTAAATCTTTTTCATAAAATGATCTTTGATTCATAAACGCCAATTTGTTTCTCATAATCTTTTATCTTAATCTGCTTATTTTTACATAACAAATTACTCATTCCTTTAAATTTCTGAATCTTAAATATCTTTCTTTTAAAATTATTTTCAGATTACCCTATTATTTCTATTTCCTTGCGAGTAAAGTAGCCTTTTGTTGATTTTGTGGTCTTTTATAAGTTTTCCTTTATGCTATAAAATTTTAGTTTGCAAACACATTCTAAGTGGGAGTTCCTTTCTATCCAGGCATATCCCACTGGAATTTTGCTGATGTTGTACCTTCATCTCCCATGTCCCCAGTTTAGAACCAGATCTTATATTGGTAGCTAGAGCTCCTTTTTTCCTGAGGGATAGTGTAGATTATTCTGCCCTTCCAGACTGCCAGCATGCTCACAGCTGTGTGTGACTGTGTGTGTATATGTGTTGTGTGTGTGTGAGAAAGACAGACAGAGAGACAGAGACAGAGAAGGCTCATCTCAGCCACCTCTTTTACTCACATAGGAATTTAGTCCTTGTCTTCCCAAAGGAATTGAACTCTCAGTCTACACTGCTTGTTTCCTGTCCTAGTGTCTAGTATACCTACGGTTAGATGCTTTTTTCCTCTGATGAGTATTTCCATTAAACTCTAAGGAAATATTTACCTTGTTTGGAGCTTGGCTATTGTTTCCTAAAATGATAAATTTCGAAAACATGTATCTGTAATTGTGAAAGTGGGCAGAAAGAGGAAGAGAGTGGGAAGAGTGGAACATCCAGATATATCTGCTCATTATCGTCTCTAATAATGAGGATAAGACACACAGGAGGAGTTGGAACAGATCAGAAAGGTATGGAAAGCCATGTATGTTGAGCTCCTGAGCATAGAGAAAAGTAATCTTGAGCCTATATCCAATGTACTGAGTTGACACAGAACATTGCACTGGAGGTTTTATTCTGTGAAAATATCTTCAGTGTTCTACTTTGATTTCAGAGGAGCATGTAGTTTCCAATAGAACTATAGGATCTTTGCTATCTCTGCTCTTTCCTTTTGAACTATGGAATCTATGATGTGTAAGTGCTTATTGCAGGGTAAAATTTAACACCTGGAAACTGAAAATGGCTACACAGAATGGAAAGTTGCCTGTGAAGCAGGGTCTCATGATTTCCGTCCACTGCGTTAATAATGTCGCTGCTCCCGGAATAGGATGATATCATCAGCTTTACAATCTCGGTGGCTCCTTGGGTGGCAGCCAAATGAAGGGCTGTGCACTTCCCGCTCTGTAAAGAGTTGTGACACCAGAATCAATGCCTAGGTCCCAGTTCAGGACTCTCACCTAGCTGCAGCTGTGAGGTCTTTTGCCCCCAGGGTCAAAAAAATCAAGCAACAGGGAATCTAAGAAGATGAATAGGAAACAATTCCATGTTCTGAACAGCATCAGTATTAGAACTATAACCCTCAGTTTTGCTTCCTCACAATGACAGCTCTTGACAGCTGACAGTACGTATACTGTCATTAGTGGTATTGTTATCTTTACTGGATCTGTATTTGTGTTTGTAGTTGTTTCTGGTAGCTCTCAAACTCGTACACATAGATCAAGATTTGGGATAGTCTCTTGTCCTGCGTCTGCATGAACATCAGGAAATACTCTATTTCAATCTAATTAATAATAGAAGAGCTATAAAGCATTTTGGAAAATGATTTATGAGAATTCTAAAATAAAAGTCTCATGTAGAATATGAACAATTACCTCCATCATTTCCAGCTGTGCACCATTGTCTAGGCACATTTTAATCATTTCCATGTCACCACTTTGAACTGCCATGTGGAGAGGGCTCACGTTTCCATTATTCACAAAGTTAATATGACATTGTCTGTTATATCCATGCTCATCACCTTTAGAAGAAAACAAAATTCAAGGTAACAAATATTATAAATAAAAGGAATTAAAAAAAGAAGATGATTAGACTTATATAAAAGTCCATGTGTAAAGTCTATTAATTATTTTTCAAATTAATAGCATCCACCAGGTTAGGCTTCTTTATAGTATATAATGTAGAAAACAGTACTCACCATACTTTAATATTATTTCCATGCATTTTTTGGCACCCGAAAAGGCAGACTGGTGAATAGGAAAATATCCCCATTTGTTTGCTTTACAAGCCTTAGCTCCATTATTTAACTGGAGGAAAAGAAAACAACAACAAAGAAGTCAAATGATACAAGTTAAACCCTATATGGCAAGGACAGACAAGAGTTTATCTGTCCCTCCCAGACCCTTTTACTCTTCCATACCTACATAAAACTATATGGAAAAACCTCAAATAATATGAAATCTAGGAAAGAAGGTAATTTGGGAATTAGGCTAAGAGTCTGAAATAGACTTTATATTTCCCAAAGATGAGGTAACAATGTAGATACAAAAACATCAATCTTGATATCCCTTATATTTTCGAGGGATTAATAAGATATTTTTAAACATTAACATGACTCCACCTACACCCATTTTCTTTTCCTTTTGTTTATGTAAAATTAAGACATGATTAGACCAGCACTTTAACTATGAAATTCAGGTATTTTCACTAATGGAAGTTCTCTACTAAAAAGATGTTAGAAGAACTAAATCATATGTTACTTTGAACTCTGAGTCAATCATTTTCAAATATCATTTTCTATAGACCATTGGACTTCAGTTTTGTTTTAAATAACTTTTATTATCACTAAAGAGAAGACTGTGAAAAAGCAGAGAAGTGCGAAGGAGCAAATATTACCTGTACTCTTACCTCCTAACGGCATTGGTTTACATTTTAGAAGACAATATATTTTTTGTCTTATATCTTTGCAAAGGTAATTTTTATGTGTATGCTGTGTGACTACACTGTTCAAAATGTTTTTACCTAATATTCTCTAAATAGATAATTTTACTATGTACATGTTCAATTTCAAGATACACAAAACTTTATACAATGAATCCTGTTAATTGAACTTGAATTTTTTTTTAGTTTCCTCCCTCTAACATATAAAACACTAATGTTAACATAAGTGATCACTTCAATTATCTCCTTGGGATGTATTCTGAGAATTGGATTAGTGAATCAAAAAATAATTACACCCACAGGAACAAAATTCTTCGATTCATCAAAATTTCTCTAACACTGTATATCAAAAAGTTTTTTCGTCCTTCCAATTTAAGAGATGAAAAAAATGATACCTCATCGTTTTAACAAGTTTCTCTTTGACTATCAGAGATATTAATTAAACTTTATGTGCCCCTTGCCCATTTTCTAGGGAATGTTGTCTTTTCATTATAGATTTGTAAGAATATAGAAAAATTTATATTCATTTAAAGATATATAAATATATAAATTTAATATATAACCATATATTTTGTCTGCTCAGGCTAATTGATGTGTTATAATCCAATGTCTAACTATCTATACATTCTCTGTATAAGCCTAACATGTGTTTCATGTTACCCTTCTAATTATTTTTGTAAATTAATTGCTAGAATTTTTAAGATGTTGCATCTACATTATATGGTGAAATTCATCTATATTTTTCTTTTGGGAGGGGCTCTCAAATTTTTAAATTATTATTATATTTGCTTCATAAAATTAATCTGCACATTTTTACTCTTTTCTTGTGCTTTAAGAAGGTAACCTGAAATAGGAACATAATCCTTAAAAGTTTGAAAGAACTTGTAAAATCCATAACAGCGTGTAATATTAGGTGGCTCCAGAGCTTTGATAATGCACTTTTAAAAAATATATTATGGTTCCCTACAGACCTTTAAGTTTTTACTTAATTTTGGAATTTTAATTACTTTTAGCTATTAATCCATTAAAAAAGGATTTTCAAATGTTTTAGGGGACAAGATTATACATATTGATCATTTGTCATTTAAAAATTACCATCATATCCCTTTCTTACTTCTAATTTTGTTTATTTATTTGTGTTTTGTCCTCTTCTGTTTTAGTAAGACTCACAAATCTTTGTCTATTATCTTTTTCCAAGAAATAACTCTTGATTTATTGAATAATTCCAAAATTAGTATATTTTGTTTTCAACTTTACCATTTATTTATTCCAATTTTCTTTTGGTTTATTTGAGGCTCTTTTCTGAATTCTGTTAGTTAATTTATTTTTATTCTCTTTCTGGTCCAATCATAACAGCTTATAAGAATATATATTTTCCTCCAAGAAATCCAGTAAATATGTTAGAACATATTTGTAAATTTAAATACTAGGCAGCTATTTAAAAAAAATTTTTTTATTTCATTTTCCTATTCTTTGGGAAGGTGGAGAGGAAAAATTAAGAGGGAAAATATAGAAAATGGCTTGAATAACATACAAGTGATTAAGAGCTATTTGAAAGAAAGCTATTTACTGGAATCCTAGTACCACACCAGAAGGGGAAGGAGTCAGGGTTCTATTGGACTTCCCCAGGAAATCTCACTGCAGAAAGGAGGTTGACCCTACTTTTAGTGCTGTGGCTAAGGACCTTAGTTGTTATTGTCACACAGGGCTCCCTTTTTTGAGAACCCAAGCAACAATTTCTTCTTGTCATGGCAATACGAATGATTATGTTTCTCTTGGCTTTTATTTTATGGACCCAACAATAAGTCTGTCATTTACTATATCTTTCCCTTGACTTATTTGGAAGCTCAGAGTCAAATGTATGATCCACTTTTATTAACATACAGGCTATATTATACTTTGTATTTTGTATTCTACCCTGACCACCAGCTTTGTGCTAATTTTTATGGTCTATGCTTTCTTTTCACTTTGATCTTCTCACACGTTCTTTATTTTTTAATGCCTTCCTGTTAGTCTTCTGCAAGCAATCTCAGATTCATTTAAGATTTAAGGGATACGTACATTTATAAAAACACACAGAACTTTTGCTGTGACATTTTATGTATATTATATTTTGCCAAGAGAAACTGAGAGTTGTAAATAATAGCAATTTATGTTGTACTAAGGAAAAGAAAAACAAAAAAAAACATGATTAAAATACAAACCAACATCTGCAGTGCTTCACTATTATCTTGGAAGCATGCAATTATCAGAGCTGTGTTTCCATTTTCTCCTTCCAAATTAGTGTCCGTACTGCTGTGCTCAGTCAAGACCTACAGAGAAGAGGGGCACAATTGTCAAAAGTTAACCTGGAGGTTCTCAAACAGGGTCCTCGTCTCCCACTAGGTTATGAGCTCTCGAATGCCAGGGACTGTGTTCTCACCCATTTTTCTCCATCCCTCTCCCACAGGAGCTGGCACTGAACCTTGCTCGTCGTGGGTACCACATACATTTCTCAAATAGAGAGATAATGGGCAATCTCTATACCACACAAAACTGAGGCAATAAGGAGCTATGAAACTGGACATAGGGTCAGAATTGTAGACACTCGATAACGTAGCTGACTTAATATTTCTCACTTGCATTAGGTGAGCTATGTCAACTAATATCTTCAAGAAAATAAATCTGTGGAGCCATTTGGAATGTGCAGGTTGGGGAGGTGAAAGGGAGAAAAAGAAGGGACAGAGGGAGAAAGGAAATAGGGGGAGGAGGAGAAGGAGAAGGAAGAGAGGGAAGAGAAGGAGGAAGAAGTGTTTTTGGTTTTTTATTCCCCTTCTAGTCATTTTTCTTTTATCTAGATTGCATGTATTCTGGGAAATGTCCATTAAAACTCTATTTTTTTTTTTCAGTAAAGAAAAGAGCGTTTCCTGTAACACTGGCAAAGCTTAATTCAATTAATTTGAACATAGTCTAGAACAGAAACCTTTTCTGTGATGTAAGAAATTAACATTCCTGATAAAACAGTTAAGTAATTTTTGTGATAGAATTTAACTGAAGACCTATAACCCCCTTACCTGGTTGACTTCCAGATGGTTATTGGCCAAGAATCTACAGATCTTTAACCACTCTTTGTTTTATATTAAATCTAACAAAAATTATCTCATAGAAACATCTCTCCCAGGAGAGAAATCTCTGACTTGGCCCACTGAAGGCCTTGTCTCTAGCAGCAAGTCTATGATAAAACCATAACATGTGCTTGTAATTACATTGTTTTTAGAATTTAATAAGAATATGGAATTTAATAAGAATTTATTAAACAAGCTGTTTCCTAAAAACCTGGACTTTAAAAAAAAGCAGACAACCTCCTACCAGAACCACCTCTTCACAGAACGCATGCTAATGTGTCAGTAAATGAATTAAACTGAGATTTTAGCACGGGAAATGGCTGCTGGACAAGGAGAAATGAGACTTTTGGCACTTTTACATTCTTTTCTTAACAAACTCTAGATTCACACATAAAGTAACCCACTCAAGTCTACGAGAAGAGATTTTTTTTTCTCTTCGCCCTATGAGAATTGTACATCATAGATTTGTAGCACATTTCAGGGTGTTATTGTTATGTAGATAAGCACAATTTTTCAAAATGCCATGTGAAGTTACATGTGGCCGGGGTCTCAAAGGGAGCAACTAAACTGTGCAGCCACTTCATGTTCACTCGCGACCCAGCAAGTCTGCAGGTTCTCGGGCAAGGCCTCCAGAGGTCCCTTTGATGAGAATCCCGGAAGCCCCATGATTGGGTCAGGCCACTGGATACCTTGGAGTTAAGCGCAAGGACGAAGTCTTGCAGGCTACTGAGAGTCAAGTCCCCACTCCTCACCAAAACAATGTGTCCCAGGGGACACCATGCACACCACCAGTGTCTACAAGTTTCAGGTGGCCCCCAGGTAACAGTTTTTTAGTTTACAACTATATAGGCAACTGTGGAAGGTCTGAGGAAAGGCTGTCTGACCAATGGGAAAGGATTCTACCCTGGCCATAACTGGAGGTGTAAAGGCCTGACCCATGAGCATAACTGGAAGAGGCGAGCCAGAGGAAGGCTATTTGCAAGCACACAAGAAGATGCTCCGGAATTGCTTCCATCTCAGGTGAAGCAGAAGGGTTTGAAAATATTCTTTAGATGCAGTTATGGCTGTTAAGACCAAGTAGAAAGAAGTCATTTCCTTTTTAATCCTATGTTTCTTCTTGTTCCAGTGTCACCCAGGAAAATCTTCATTATATCTGCCACCCTAATTTATAAATCATTATGGAATTATTTCTAAACTCTCTTTTCTTTTTCTGTGTGATACCTACTTTTCTGTACCTATTGGCCAGAAGGGTTCTGATTTCTAATTAACAATAGCCTTTCAACTGTTACCTGACTTTGAATTCCCAAATCACACTTTCAGAGGCAAGATTGATTAAGTCAATGGACATTTGTTTCTGAAAAGAGCCTTCAAGAGAAGCCCAAGAGTTCCTTGGAGAAAGACTATGGGACATCTCTGGGGGTTGGTGGGGATGGGAAGTTGGGAGGACAGGTCCTTGTAGTCACTAGGCCCACCCCAGATGATAATAGAAGCAGCATCCGGCTCATGAACAATGCAGATACTTAAAAAACAAACAGGCCACTGGCAGATGCCTCTCCAACAATCTCCTCGAGGGGCCACCTTGACTCCTTAAGTGTTGATACCTACGCTCTTCCCCTCTCCTGGAGCCAGAACATCGATTCATTCACTCATTTATTCAAGAGCCATCAAGATCTTGAGATGAGTCATATACACAGTCCTTCCTTCAGGATAATCAGCCAGAGGAGGAAAGAAGCAAGTGAATATGTGATTACAACACCCTGTGCTAAGAATTAGGACAGAGCTATATGCGAGGTATGACAGGAAAGCAGAAAGAGGGCTCCCATCATGCCTTCTGTGCTGGGCATAGAGGGGCCAAAGACTCAGGGGGCTGAGAAGGGGGCTGAAGGAAGTATGGAGCTCATGAGAGCTCTTTGGTGATTTAGTAGTTTGTGGAGAGGTATGAAGGACCGAATGTTTTTGTGTCTCAAAATTCATCTGTCGAAATCCTAATACCCAATGCGATGGCATTAGGAAGTGAGGCTTTTGGAAGCTGATTAAGTCATGAGCATGGAGCCCTCATGAATGGCATTAGTGCCCTTATAACTGAGACCCAGAGAGCTCCCTCACCCCTTTCACCAGGTGAGGACACAGCAAGACAGTGGCCATCTATGAACCAGGAAGCAGGCCCCCACCAGAAATAGAATCTGTCTGGGCCTTAATCTTGGACTCGCCAGCCTCCCAAACTGGGAGAAATAAATGTTGGCTGCTTAAGCTGCCCAGCCTATAGCATTGCGTTATCACGTCTCAAACTAAGACATGTGGCTTGGCACAATAGCCAAGTCACTAATTGGCAATATTGTTTCTGTAGGAAAAATTTATCATAAGTTCCAAACTGCCTACCTTGGAAATGAACTTCTGCAATGTGATCCATTTGTAAAGTGCATTCCTCTTTAAGCATAGGTGTTTTCTACTGTGAGACACTGAGATATAGTATAAAAACCATGGCCTGAACCTTACCCTTTCAGCATTTAGCAGGGTTCCCTCTATTTGACCAAACTCACTCTCAAAACAAAAAAAGCCTTGGAAAAAAAAATAAGAAATTTCTCAATAGTATTGTAATGTCTCTGCTAAGACTATTGCATACTATGCACTCAAACTAAAATAGTAAAGAATAATTATGTTTTCCACCTTCCCTGAGGCACTCATCACCTTCTGCCTTTTAAACATTAAATCTGTAGGAAAAGAGTGGTAAAGTATTAACTTGCCAACATAAAGATAAAAACAAAATTACTAATTCTTGCTTTCACCAGTTATATATTAGGCAAATGATTTAATTCCCTGCATCTCAGTTTCATCATCTATGAAATGGCAATAATAATAGTCTTACTTCATAGTTTTTTTTAAGGAGATTTGAGAAACTAAAACATATAAAGCACTTAGAAGAATGCTAGGTAAATAAGAACTATTTAAGAAAGATAAGACTGTCATCATTGTCATCATCATCATCATCACCATCTTTGCAATCAGTTGGTGAGAATTAAAGCCAACAGCTTAATTATCACATTTTATTTGCGGTGGCAGCTTAGGTTGGTCACTGTGGCTCAGGCTGCGACAGCTGAACATGGGTCGCAGCCCACGCGTACCTTCACCACCTCATTGTGTCCGCCCTGCACGGCGAGGTGCAGGGGCGCCATCATGCTGCTGTTTCGGAGGTTCGGGTTGGCTCCTTTGCTAAGAAGAAACTTCACACTTCCAGCCTGGTTTTTCACTGCAGCCCAGTGCAGAGGGGTATTTCCATAATTGTCCATTACATTCAGCACTAGAAAAAGAAACCAAAACATGGCTTAGAGTTTGCTTGGATTAGATCAAACACCTACTGCATTTCTTGGCTCAGGGCCAAGTGCTACTGTGACAGGCTTCATCTTCCTTATGAAAAATAAAAATACAGTTTTGGTTCTCAAGGAATATCGAATGACCCTGCAGGGGATGCACATAATTATGACACTGACTTTGTCAAATGAGTTCAGTGCCTATCTATAGTATCCATAAGAAAGAGATCCTCCTAGTGCTACATGTTTTCATCCATGGAATGAGTTTGGGGATTGTTATGACATATTGAGCTTAATAAAAGCAATAATGATATGCCAGGCACTCTACTAGGTTCTTTTTAACCAGTATTTCATTCAACCTTCCAACAGCCCACAAGGAACCAGGACCGTTTTTCAGAAAGATAAAGACACTGAGGCCTAAAGAGTTTCAAAATCATGCCATCTCAGCTAGTAAGGAGAGTTTGGTGAGTTGCTTTACCTCTTCAAACCTTGGTTTTCTCATATTTGAATGTGGTAAAAAAAAAAAAAAAAAAAAAAAAAAGGAAAGAAGAAAGGAAAAATGTATATACTTGCAATGTTGTTAGAAGGTATATCAAATGATGTCTTCAAATATCTTAGCAGAGGGTGTGGCCCTTACCAATGCTTTAAAAAATGTTAACAAGAAAAAAGACACACCACTAATAAAGCACAAGACTGAACAAGAGCCCGAGACACTGATTTCACACATGGCTTCCGTGTATTTCTGCAGTTCGATGTGTTGTACTCTTTACCTCTGAGCTCGGCATAACCATATGCTGTGTCATACTGCAGTGTCATATCTATTCTAAAATAGACACGACTGATTGCTTTATCAACCACTTTAATTAGTGGCAGTATATTTTTATGCCTGTGGAGAGGGAAAAGTACACACTCATAAAAATGATTTGAGGACCATCTGTAGCACCTGGAACCATGGTGCAGCCAGGTCTGTCCCTTTTAAAACTTATCTCTGCGTTGTTTTCTTTCATTCATTCAAATGCCTCATTCCCAACCACACACCCCTCTCCTCCTTGCCCCCTCCCACACTTGACCAATCTGTCTGATCAAGACAAAGCACTTTATTTGGCACTTTAGTCAGCACCAAAATTTAATTAAACAGGGGCCTAAACTTACACATAACCTTCCATTCAGTAATTAAATCATCTGAATTTGGCTTTTTTCTCTACCACTTCTCAGAAATCATTTTTACAAATTTTGATCTTCCTAATCAATCTTTTTGTGGCAACTGATCTTCTGTCTCATCTATCCCAATAACAACTCTCTTGTTGTGTGTAGCATCACTCTCTTACCCATCACTGCTGGCTTTTCCTGGCATCAGCTCCTAATGTTGGTGTTCTCCTTTCAGCTACCTTTACTGGCAATTGTATGGTCTCCTGAAGAATTGCCATTCATTTCTCAGCTGCTTCCTATGCTACAGTGGCCCTGTAGGGATGGCTCTTTTCCTTTTATATTTCTGGTTGTCTGATGGATATTTCCAGGTGGATGTCCCCTGGGCCTTTAAAATCCAGTATGACCAAAACCAAATTCATTATCCCTTCACAGCTCATACTCATATTCCTGTTTTCTTTATACCTCTTCTGTGGATTGTTATGCTACTAATCACTTAAATTAGGGGTCTCAAAGTCAATTCAACTCCTTGCCACTTGCTCCTTACATTCGATCTTTTATCAAGCACTATTGACTCCACCTGCAAAACAGCTCCTGAATCTCTCCCTTCCTCCATTCCAACCTCAAAACTCTTGGGGACTGGCATCTTCTCCTTACACTGAAACAGCTTTCTAATGGGGCTGCCACTTCTAATGTATCTTCCACAGTATTGACAGAATTATCTTAAACTGTAAAGGCCTTGTCACCACCTCACTCCTGACATCTCAGTGGCATCCACCTTTCTTATCTGACTACAACTGAGTTTCTCAAATGAGGACGTGCGTATGAGGCTGGGGTTGGGGAGTATGCCACATCTTCTTAGAGTATTAATTTTGTTCAATGATAAGCAATTTAAGTGTAGAATGACCTTGATGGAAATAGTATAAAAGGATACATAAACTGTACATGAAATTTTATGACTTCCAAGAAAATTCAAAGAAAACCTGTGCTTGTAACACACACAGTGTCCTTGATCTCTGTACTAGCTTTGGCAATATTTCAGTGGAAAAAATGCAGAAACAGTGGCTTACAGGGAACACCACACTGTGAGTGAGAGATTCCCTGATAATCTGGAGCTAAGATTAGAATAACGCTTTAGAATAACTTTATACTACTCTCCCCAATGACTCTAATGGGATGATGGACAGGCAGCAGTCATTGTACTTTTTGTTACCTTCACAACTAGAGTCACTGATGATCATCTCCATCAGCTCAACTTGACCTTCTTCTGCAGCATGATGCAAAGGAGAGGCGTTCATATCATCATATTTGCGTAATTTCTTTTGTTTCTTCATACAGTGATGTAATTCACTTGTACTTCCTTCAAACACCACCTAGAAATATATTTTAAAATTTACCTCAAATGAGCATAATTGTTAAAGTTATTATCACCCAAAACTATTTATCATATTTATAGTAAGGTAACATTGATAAGTACATGAAAAAAATTATTTGATTTTCTGATTATAAACTTGTATATCCTGTAGAAATAAAGGCCTTCGGAAAAGTCTTAAAGTTAATGTAAGGACATGATCTGAGAAATAATAAGTATACAGAAAATATAGAGGGCTTCTCGCTGCCATGTGAAAATGTACATAAACTCTGGCATGAGGGAGTTTGGTTATATAAAAAGATTTTCACAAATGCAAGGAGTAGGTCCAGGAAGCCACACTACTGTCCTCTCTTTGGCTTTCCTGCTATGGTCAGCTCCCATCCATCATTTCCTTGCGCAGACACGAGGGCTGGAATCATACTGAACACTGTCATGTCACTCACTTGGCCAGTGTCTAGAATGGCTCCCCACTCACATCCCCTGGGGATGCTTACTCCTCTCACTGGGGTCCTGCAGCAGGCCGGGTGTGGCCAGGTTCACTTCCTCCTCATCCCGTGCAGGAAGGAAGAACTAGCATCATTGTGCCCTTACTTAGGGCTAGACATCAGGACACTGAGAGGTTCTACCATTTGCCCAAAGGCACACAGTAAGTGGCAAAGTCAGGACTTGAACAGGAGGTGCATGGAATATGGATTTCGGCTGAATGATGAATACTAAAAGTTAATATACGCTAGAAGCTGAAGCTAGAACGACCGTCATACAATGGATGGTGTGATAGAACAGGATAAAGTTTAAGAACAGACGTTGTAGAGTGGCCCAGTATGTTCTGGCACTGCTGGCTGCTGTCACCGGCCTGTAAATGTGTGATTCCAAACAAATGCTCATGTCCACTGATGTCAAGGGAGGAGCAAGAGCTCTTTTGAATGTCTAATTTTTCTCTAACATTTTCTTTTCTTCCTTTCGCCCTTTGTAGTCTTTATTATGACTGAACTGAAGGTGATTTATCATGAATGACATCGTACTTCCTCCTAGAAATTTTAAGGTGACAGTTTTGGTATTCTGCTTTTGATTCATTCTCACAAGATGTGAAGAAAAATTCCCAGATAGGTCTTTTTCTTAAAGAGCTCATGACTTAAATACAGTTAACTTACTAAAAAGTAAGTAAATCTTTAAAATCATTTTATTTTATGTTATTAATGTTACTATAGCAAACACAGTTTTACAAAAGCCTTCATGCATAAACTTGCCTCTATGATCCTGCCTTAAATTATTATTTAAATTCTTATAAATATTTTGGATCAAAAAGTATACTATGTATTTCCTAAAACTAGTGCATCCTTTCTTAATATCTATAGTAACTGACAATCTATCTCCCAATTCATTTACTTGGAAATTCTTAATACCTGTTTTATAGAGAAAATTAAGAATTCTCATTGATCTTTGATTTTCACTGTTATCACTGAATAGCACTTAAGAAATCACACTTTCATGGTAGTCCTTTAAATAGACATGTGCTATTTTTCAACTATAAAATTCTATATAAACTCCACATAGCTTTAGTGAATGCAGGATATGAAAATGAGCATTCATCCATTTCCAAATTTACACATATTCAGTTAAGAAATTAAAAATGAGCTTCCTACAGAAAGAGGTTCTTTCTCAGTGTCTTACTCGATCAAATAAGTGTTTACCTAAATCCATTTGGAAGTATTTTAGCACTTGAATTTGTTACGTTTTTCCAGTGACAATAAAGAGATTTTACTGTTTCCCAGACAGTGCCAGAAAGTGCCATTTATGGGTCTGTTCAGTTACATGCTGTCAACGCAAACCCAAGTACACACACACAATCCTGAGAGCAAGTACTAGGTAAGTATGCTCACAAGGTACTGCTAAAATCACAACGACACAGGAGCATCTCAATACTTTATACAAACTCATCGGGTGTACTAAATAGTCTGAATTCAGTATGTGATGTGTTAAGTCAGGCTCTGAAGCGATTTCTTACAGAAAGTTCTGAAAAAAGCCAAAAATTTCATTTAGACAAATTATTATATATTAATTCAGAGCAATTTTCTACTGTCACAGGATCATTTCAGAGTCTTTTGGATTCTGAACTACATGATTAGATGTAGAATATGATAGACTGGATCACGTTTAAAGAAGCTAATTGTTTTAAAATGGAGATAGCAAATATATCTGTTTCAGGTTGCTTTAAGGAAATGCATATAAGTGGTAATTGGGCAAAGAAGGAAGCTAGGGTGAGAGATTGTAACAAATAAAAAATCAAATGCTGAAGTATTAACTCTCTTGAAAGAAAGACGTCAGGAAAGGATAAATGTGTGAGTCAGATGTTTTTTTCCACATTTCTTATCTTTTAAGGTTGTGCCATCCTTCCATTTTGTTAGTATTCCTGAGATTGTATGTGTGTGATGTGTGTGTACATGCAATGCATGCTGGACAAAATAGTATACACAATATTTTTTAAATCAGGAAATGCTTAGAGTTCAGAACTATGGACAGTGTTAAATATATTGATTTCTAATTCATCTCACCTTTGAAATTTTAACAGAATGATCTAGAATTATTGCAGATAACAAAATATATAAAACCTTCAATCTATAGGCTCTAATGTGGCTTCTAAAAGACTTAAACGACATAAATGATTCTACTTGACTTCAGTAAGTAAAGGAATATATCTGGTGTGATTTTCAAAATTTTTAAATTTCTTCCTGTTCCATACCACTAATTCAGAGGCAATATCCTGGTGCTTGAAATCCACTCATGATCTCAGCTCTTTGGATTAACTCATATGACTTTGGTTAACATGCTAATATTAAGGAGGAAAGAAAAAGTCGATGTTTAACTTAATATTTAATTTAATTTAATTAAATAGACTCACCTTGGAAAACCTGGTTGGTGGGTTTATGTGTTTTACAACACGTGCCTGACTCATATGATTGGCAAATGTCAATTCATGCAACTTGTCTAGAGGGCAATTTGGCCATTTCCACCTTTTTATCCTGCTAGGAAGGTACCATATAGACATACCCACTAAGGTGGACAGAGAGATGAAGCCACATCTCCCCTCACAGAGATAGTCAGTCACATGTAATCAAAACAAAACAAAAGAAAACAGCAAAACCAGACAGACACAACCTAAGTATCCATGGATGAATTGGTTAAATAAAGCATGATACATTCATATGAGGGAATACTATAAAGCTGCTAAAAAGAGTGAGGTACATCTCTAGGTGCTAATTTGAAAAGTATCCTGAAATATCATTTGTGAGTAAATCAAATTGCAAACCTCTGTGACTTCCCACGTTCATAAATAAAAAAGCTAGACGCTATGAACGTGTGGATGGGTATTAAGGGCTCACTGCCCATCCCCAGAAAATACACGAGGAACTATTAATATGGTTTCAGTGTGGAAAGGGGTTTGTGGTGAGGATTCGGAGAGACACTTGTAAAGCTATGTTAACGTTTAAAAAGAGACCATCCTGCTGAATATCTGAGGAATCCCGGTGGAGAGCGTTCTGAGCACCTCCAGCCTCTGCCCATCAAGGTGGCGGTAGCTAATGCTGCTTTGGGGTCAACTGTCCCGAGAGCTATAAGAAATGGAAGCCCCATCCTAGCCCTTAGAACCGGAGAGAACACCTCCCCATTTTCAAAGGGTCTCCGCCTCCACAGAGGCGCCGACGCCCCACTCCCGGAGGATTCGCCAACCCTGCCCTGCTGTGGCACTTCCCTTGCCGGCGCTCGGTTCTGTTTTTCTCCACACGACAAGGGCGCCCCTCACCGCAGACGCACCTCTGAAACCCGACTACCAGGGACAGTCATTAGCTTTTGGTTCGGGATAAAATCTACAGAAAGGCCTAGCGAAACAGGACATGCTGCAAGTGTCCTGATTATAGGCACTTGCCCGATTCTGCCCAGTGCCAAGGGTACTTTCGGGGTGGGTCTCCCCAGACTACCGCGGCCATCCACGAGCTAGAAGAGGTCGAACGCACATGCAAACAAGCAGACTGGACGGAGCAGGCACCGTGTGGGAGCCTTAAGAGCGCGACCCTCAGCATCCCACATTCCGAGAGACCCCTCGTGCACCGCGCACAACCGCACCCGTCAGCGCTCACCCGCCGCGCTCCCCGCGCTCGCGCCCTAGGCATGCCCGCGACGAAACGTCGGGCCGGGGGGGCGAGGCGAAGAGGAGCCGACCCCCGCACCCCCGCCCGGCATTGTCGCTGACCCGGCCGCTGGCGCCCCGGTACCTGGAATGAGTCCCTGGAGTCGTGCACTCCGTCCTCCACGCCCTGGTAGACGACGTCCGGAGGCGCCTTCCTCTCCGCAGGGCGCAGCATCCTCCTCAGGCTGCGCTTCATTGAGCCCACCCTGGGTGCCACCTGCTCCGCACGCGAACCTGGGGCGACAGAGCGCGGTGAGCGGGCGCCGGGCGCAGGCTGGGGTCCGCGCGCGAGCCGCGGGCTGCGGAGGACTCGCCGTGCGTGAGGCCGGGAGGACCTCTGCCAGGACTGCTCCGGCCTCGGCTACTTGTAGCGCAGGAAAGAGGAGGAGCGCAGTGGGCGGCGGGGATGCGGGCTCGCGGCCCCGCACACCGAGGGGGCGGCGGTGCGGTCTGCTGCGGGCCGGGTGCAAGGTGCTGTTCGCCTGTCCCTCCAGACCGCGCCACCCAGTCAAGGTGTCAGGTCACGGTGGATCCAGCTAATAGAAACACGAAGAATCCCCCACAGCTCCCTGCCCCGCCTGCCCCACACTCATGGGGGGTGGCAGGCGGGGATAAGAGAGAATAACTGGGAACGTAGGAAAGATTTTAATTTTTTAGAACTTTTTCTAAAAAGCAGCTGCGCCTGGGTTTCCCATGCCCATTTCATTTTAGAAACTCTTTGATTTGGATATAAGGTTTTCAGGAAGACTTCTATTTTCTAAGGGAAGGCCCCATTTCCTGTGACTAACAGGTCCCACAGGTCCCATTTCCTGTGGATAACAATACCAGCCCCCCTCAGGGGTTAATTCTTCAGAATGGCTAATAAAATGACTGTTTAGGGTAAACATGGGCCATATTGCCTTTCTGTCATCTGCTGTGTTTGACAGGCTTATCTTCATGGCCCTGCACTGCCTTTATTAATGAACCGTAGAGGTGGCAATTGTGCAGTGGAAGGTGTGTCCTTGCCATTGTCGAGGCTAGTTCTACATCTAGGTACAGAGGTTCCTTTGCCACAGGACAATGGAACTCCTAAAACTGTTGCCACTGTGTTTAGGCCAAAAGGTTAGAAAGCACCAAAGTTCCTTCCAAAGCTGATATACTTTGCACAGGAGAAAACTTAGCTCTTTGCGAGTCTTTTACTAGTCAACCTGTGTGCTCCTTTAAGGCCCTGGACTGTCATATTCACCCAGCGATCTCCAACACCTAACTCTGGCACCTGACACAGACGGCATGGATCCAGACTCTGGCATAGAGCCAGACCTAAATGAAGGTAGGTGGACTGCTTGGCATGGGGGGCTACCCTGGGCTGAACTCAAGGGTGGGTAGAGTGGTCATGATGATGTTGAGGAACTGAGAAGGTCCTCCAAAACCTTCCAATGGACATGGCAGGTTGCCATCAATTCTGGAATTTCTTAGAAAATTAATATTGAAGTTATCTCCAATCATCAACTCACATGGCCTGCACAAAGATTGGTGAAGGATACAGTTTATTACCATCTGCACAAATTTTCCATCAATATCTGTATTCAGAGAAGACAGACCAAGGATCAGCTGCACACCTTCCTATTATTTAGTTGAATTAGGTAATGCATTTGGAAAAACTAATAAAGAATCAGAGGAATGGGGAAAGAGAAAAGCTTTTGAGTCACTGCTGTCCGCTGGCACTTTACATCTGTTAGGTCTTCATTTTAAAAAGGAAATGCCTCCAAGGAATATTAAGAGTTTCTTCTTGTTATTGTCAGTTTACTTTGATCAATTTCTTTTCTCCTAACACAGCTAAAAAGGGTCACAAAGGCAAAAAAGAGAATAAAGAAGAGTCTGAAGAGGTCATTCTGGAGGCTGGGTAGAGGGCATGTCATGGTGGCAAGCACCGGGTGGCCGTGTTGGCCTTGAGAGAGGAACATGGGAGCCAAGGAACTCCAGAGTCAGATGGATGCTGGGAAGACAGTCGCAGGAGGCAAGTATGCCTCCTGTGTAATATTTGGTGGCTTCAGCTGCCAGCAGAGAATCTCTACACAATGATAGCTTCTGCATTTCTGCCTCCACACCCCATTTCCATCTCCAGATCATGTGGTTTTTTCTTTTTAATTTGTCCTCTCTCATTTTAACACTGAAAAATATAGATGGATAATATTATGACTTTTTTCCCACTTTCTACTCAAGAAGCAAAAAGAATGAAATATTATTTAATTTTTCCTTTTTATCTTTTGCTGGACTTGTCCATTTCAGGTACTTTTGAGGCATTGTCCACCTAAGTAAGACCTCTCAGGAATTTTCATCTGTTTCTTGTCAAGAGTTAAATTATCTCCTACTGATCACAAATTTCCTTCATAGGCAGGGCTTCCTTATTACAGTTGCTGCAAGTACTAGTTTTAAAATGTGTAATGTAGACAGGAACAAGATGGCGGTCAGCCTTTTACAGTCAAGATCTTATTCCTTTTGAAGTTTAATTATTGATGGATGGTAGTGGAGTGCAATATTTCTATGCCAATTTTGATTACAAAATAGGGATAACATTAGAGAAATTAATTTTTAAAGAAAATTCCAGAAGGAAATTTTTATTTTTAAGTTACTTTTTGAAATTACACAGAACTTTAAGAAAATGAAAAAATAATGAGAATTTTAATTCCAAAAAAAATCTAAATTATCAAAATCATTTTTACTTATTTTGTTTCTTGCATTTAAAAATTACATCTATTTGTTCACAAATTAATTACAGAAATTATTATTTTTTAAAATACCATTAATCCAAATGTATTATTTGTAAAACTATTTGGTTACATTACCTTAAGAGACTTAGCTCGATAATATAATGGAAGGGTCCAATAAACTTTAAGGAACAGAAAATTTGTATTGTGTCTTTTTAAAAACATCAAAAAATTCACCTTGATGTGCGGACAGTGTGATGATTTTTAGTACATTTATACAATTTTACAACTATCTCCGCAATCTCAATGGCGAATTTTTATTGTTCATTTGTTCCTTACTCAGTGGTCAGTCACCCCTAATCAAGTGATTTTCTTTTCCTTTGGGCAATTTTTTTCCATTTTATTTAGTATCATCATTTATTTCTACATAAATTAGGCATCTTCTCATGGTGAGCAATAGAAAAATGCAACTTAAACTGGCTTAACCAAAAGTGGAATCCATCAGCTTACAGAACTAAAAAGACCTGGGGTATGACTAGATGGCCTAAGACAGGGGTCCTTAACCCCTGGGCCTCAGACTAGTACCTGTCCATGTCCTGTTAGGAACCGGGCCAC
This sequence comes from Macroglossus sobrinus, assembly GCA_004027375.1. Classification (NCBI taxonomy): domain Eukaryota; kingdom Metazoa; phylum Chordata; class Mammalia; order Chiroptera; family Pteropodidae; genus Macroglossus; species Macroglossus sobrinus. Next base: position 472,772 of record PVKZ01000679.1, on the reverse strand, counting down.
ACAGTGGGAGGTGAGCAGCAGGCAAGGGAGCAAAGCTTCATCTGTATTTGCAGCCGCTCCCCAGCGCTGGCACCACTGCCTCAGCTTCCCCTCAGATCATAAGGCATTAGATGCTCTTAGGGGTACTGGTTCCCGGGGCCAAAAAGGTTGGGGACCTCTGGCTTAAGACACAGATTGATCTGGGGCTGTGTTATCAAAACTATGTCTCTCTTTTCTTCTATCTCTTTTTTTCATTGAGAGAGAAATTTCTCTACTTATTCAAAGGCTTTCCGACATCACTTGTCTGAAATCTTCTAAATTTATGACCATCGATAAGATCACCAAATTTTTTACCAGCTCTACAAAATATCATATCTCATTGGCTCTAATTGGGTTATAAGTTTGATATCTTAGCCAGTCCCCATCGCCAGAAAAACAGTCATCCGTTTATCTAGATCTGAGTGCTGCCCTCTGTAGGGGTCAGACTTGGCACCAACTTTGTCCAGATTGCATGAACTAAGGATAGGGAAAGGATGGTTTCCATCACTCTGACGGAAATTGGAGCACAGCTGGCAAAAGAAGGGGGAATTAGTGCTACTTCCACCTGGAAGCACACATCTTTATGTATTTTCTTTCTGTTTGCTTTTCTGGGTACATATTAAAATTTTCTAATCCATTTTTCTTGCACTGTAACCTTACTGTCATTTTTTTAACTTCTTTTTCCTTTTATTCTGTTTTATGAAAAAGTTCTTTGACTCAGTCATCCAGATCACTATTTTGTTCTTCAGTTATGTCCATCTATCAAGGTTTTTTTTAATTTCATAAAGAAATTTTTATTTCAAAATCTTTGGTTAAGTCTCTGTAAATATAATATACTCTTACATTTTTCTTTTATTCAAAAGTCCTGATCTGCTTGTCCTTTGAACCTCCTTTTCTCTTGTTAATAGTGTTATTTTCCTTCAAATGTTGAAGAATCCTTGTCTGCTCATTTTTGTATTTTGTGTATCCATTCATTTGCCTCTTCTATTTCCCAAAGTCGATCTCTGGTGATCATGTGGAAGAGGCCACATGTGTTTCTGGGAGGGCTGTGCAATGGGCCTTAGCATCCCTTCTGGGCACAGCAGTTCCTGTCCATGCTGGAACGATGCTCTGTCACAAGGATACATTGCCCACACTCTGTTTTAGCCAGTGGGCAAACACCTTTGCTGCCTGCTGCTCAGTGCATATCAGGAAGGGGAGAGGTGCTTACTAGCCTAACTCTGATACTGCTCCCCAAGTAATAACACTGTGAGGAATGCTTGCAGACGATCTCTGTATCCCTGTGGTCACTGGTTCCCCCATCATTCTTCCCTTCACAGTATTCCTTTAACATTTCTAGACTGTTGGTGGCATTATTTTTGTTTGTTTGTTTTCTCTCCTTGGTTTGAATTTTCTCTTTATTACTTTTTTTTTCCTTTTCATAGGATTTCAGATGGGAAGGAAGGCAGATTGTAATTTTTTAAAATTCTGCCTTTTCTGCTGAATTGCAAAGAAAGGAGAAAATTTTAATATAGCATGTCTTGAAATATTTAAATTATATTAGAAAAGGACAGGGTCAGGAAGAAGGGAGGAAATTCATGTTCCTAAGATACTACTACTCAGCTGTGTTGTTTGGTGACAACTGAGTTTCAGATGAAAAATTATATTTAATATAGATAAACAATGAGATAAATCACACACACACACACACACTACTGTGGACACTTATGAACTGCTGTTTTTCTACCTGGAAATTAGAGAAACTTGATGTACTTTGCTACGTAGAAAGCTGAAGCAGATTCTGCCCTGTCAACTTTCCACAAGACCAACTGATATACACAAGCTGTCCAAGCCAGCACCATTCCCAGAGCCCTTGGCAACCATGGTCTAGAGAGATTATTAGAACAATTAATAAAATAGAAATCCGATAATGTTATTTAAAATATCAAATATACAAAAGCTAATTAAGTTGGTCCTCTAGGTAAGGAAAACGTAGCTAAGAGTCGATAACATCATGGCAGATAGTATTTCAAATTTTAGAATAAAATAAGGTATATAAATTTTTATTTTATTTGTATTAAGTTTTTACAAACTTACACATATATTTTATTTTTAAACTTAGTCATACAACTAAATTAATCTTTGTGCTGTTAACTTCTAACTACTTAACCTGAAACAACAGTCAAAATTTTGATAGAATTAACTTTACATTGTGAATTTTTATTTCTAACTAATAAGAAGTAATAACCAAAATTTAAAATGTGTTTTCATGCTATGTGCCAGGCCTCTCAGTGAATTCTGGACAACCATAGCACAAACAATTCAAATGGAATTAGATATGAAATAAAGCTATATTTCATCCAATCCACAATGGGAACTAGTTCAGGCTGAAACTAAATAACATCAAATATACAATTGAAACTCAAACTCTCATTTCAGTTACATAACTAGTGTTACAATTAAACCAATTTTTTTATGTCAGAAACTGACTCATTTAACATCTGAAATATGTGTATTATCCTTGAAAAATATGAAAGCTGTAAGATAATAAGTAAAAACTATGCCTACCTTTATTTAAGGAGATTGACATCCTGTTTCTGATGTTATGCAGGCAAAAATATCCGAGGAGAGAACTGTTCCTTTTCTCACACAACCAATAGGTTGCACCCACTTTTATAGTCCCACATAATTATACAAGGGGTGGTTCATCCTAAGAGTCAATATTATGCCTTTTTATTAGACTACATAATGTAAATGATGGAACATTAAGTTTTTATATCTTGAGCTTTCAAATTTGATTACTGGCTAGTGAAAAGGAATCACCTAATTTAATTATTGCATGTAAGTTTATCTCACATACACAGCCCCTTTATAATGCAGTACCACAAATCAAAATAGTTAATAGATAGCCTGAGGAGAATTTTCTAGCTTTTCCAAAAAACTAACTACCATCCTACTGAATAAAAGACAGAGTCCCAAGAAAAGTAAATGAAGGATTGCAGCATTGTCATTTACTTGTTACATTCTGTTTATTCCAGTAAATTGGGGACAATATTGAGTTTTCCAACAGAAAATTATCCAAAATAAAATACGACATATGCCTCATTCCATAAGCATGTATCTGTATCTACCACAGGTACAATTTGAAGAAAAATAAATTTCTAAAGAGAATAATTAACAGATTACCTTGTGAAAGCTGTAATTTTTAAAAATTAAGCTCACTTTGGACATTGAATATGACACCTTGATTGAAGATGCCTCCATTGATACGCTCTCTGTTTTCTGTCTCTAAAACATTTTTATTCACTCATTCACTTATTTATTCAGAAACATTTATTGAGCAGTAACTCTTATTAGATAGGCTAACTGCTATAATAAGAGTTGCTACCTCAATCATATAAAGTCTAAAACTGGTATTCTTAATCAGCCAGAAACTTTTCTTCAAGCAGTGGCTGAGACCAAGGACCATACTGTACAGTGACTATCTTCATCTCACAGCTTCTCATGTTGCCCTGTCCTTATGTATCAAGGCATGGAAGAGGGAAGAGCCTGGCCCAGCTCTAGGGCATTGTTTGGGGACAGCTAAGGAGGCTGGGAAATGTAGTGCCTAGGAGGATGAGGATGTGCATTTGTTGGTAGTCCCTTCTACAGGTTCTGTGGGACCAGAGCTGTGGATGGGAGGTTGGTCAGGAAAGGCGCTCAGAAGGAAGCAGAGCCCATTTTATTCCATGAGTAGTAGCTAACCAGGAAAAAATTAGGGTGCTGAAGGAAGATGCACGTGAGCAAGATCGTTCTAAACGGAAGAGCATGTGCAAATGATGCAAGTGAGAGAGGACTGTGAAATTCAGGAAGAGAGCAGAAAAAGGAAAAAGTGAGATTTGTACAGACAGAAAGGAAGAGGAAAAGATTCCATCACCTAGAAAGCCATGAAATGAGAGCTTCAAAATGGTAGAAAAATCTAACTTTGCAAAATCTGCAAAATAGTAAAGAAAATAAGGACCAAAAAGTATCCTTTCAATATGGAAACTAGAATCTCACTGGTGACCTTGCTAAGAGCAGTCTGAAATTTTAAATCTACTATTAATTAATAATAAGCATTTTAGTAGCTTTGAGAATGGTCAAACGTCATATTTGTTGTCTTCCATTGGAAGGTTTTCGTCTGCATCTAAATTTGTTCAGAAATTTGACGATGATAATGCACATGGTAATTATTACTAAACCATCATGCTGAGTGTCACAGTTTGCCATCATGTTTTCAATAATTCAGTATCAAAATGATTGAAAATGATACTATAAATAAGAGTGATGACTTGTGGCATTTATAACAACAAAATTTCAAGGTTTACTGAATCAGAAAGGATTTTTTAAACCCTCATACTGAACAATAATATACTTTAGTTATTATTTAGTTGTCAAAAAATATTTTAGTAACAGACATTTCATATGTGGTATAAAATCACTGAAAGAATGAAGATGAACAGCTTGTAGAAAATTAGCAAAACTGGAATTGGTAGAATAAAAAATTGTGGTTTCACTAAGAAAATTACCTCTCAAAAAATTAAAATGAAATACTACATTATCTGCAATAACAAAATCTCAAAGAACTAAAAGTGACTCAGAAATTCACCTATTGAATTTGGTTATAAAATCACTGATCCACTTAAGAACTGAAATTGTGTTTTTTCACTAAATATTCTATGAGAAACTCAATAGTTTAAGTGGAGGATGACCTGTGTTTATTTTAAATTTATAAGATCATAAAATTATAATATTACAAAAAAAGAAAGCTGTCTTTTAAGTTTGATTGGTTTGTGTGTGTGTGTATGCGTGTGTGTGTGTGTGTGTGTGTGTGTGTGTGTGTGTGGTCTCACTGGGGATGAAGTAAATTCAATAGTTCTGTATTACAAAGTGAAACAGCTATAGACCAATATAGAGAACATTTCAAAAGCTGGTTCATTACCACCGTAGAAAATCAGCAAACCCACTTCCAAATTACCATCTATCCACAGAAGATTTCACAAATCCTCTGCTGAACCACCTTTCTAGGCCAAAAGACTAAAACAAAGTCATGCAATGACATGGAATTTAAAATAAGAGAACCAAGGTTTGGGTCCCAACCTGCCATCTGGCAGTTTTGTAACCTTAGGTTGGTCATTTAATTTCTCTGAATTTCTTATCTCTTAAGTGCAAAATAGAACTAATAAAACTAATTTCACTAGAGTTATATTAGAAACAAATTAGACAACATAAGAGAAAATGTTATTAAACTATTAAGTGCTATATCGCTCAATCATCTGGGTTTTACGAGCAGTATCACAAAATGCTTATTTATTATGCTGATGACCATTTCAGTAATAGGAGAAAGCATTAGGAGCACAGCACAAGGAAGAACATTTATGGGCCTTTCAGGTGGAGAAACATTAAATCTTGAACTCTTCTAAAGTCATAGCTGCTTTATTGTGGTTCTTGGAAATAAGATGAACCTTTGGGGAAATGACTACAGAATAATTTTTAATTGAGTCACTGTAATAAAAGGGAAATAATGCTTTCTGCTCCCTCTTTATTTCGGAGTCACCAAGATACTTATAGTAATTACTGGACACTGTTCACTACATTGATGGCTAACATTTATTAATAATCACAACGAGCCAGGTTTCATACTTATCATCTCATTTAAGTGTTTTACATTTATGATGTCATTGAATTTTCATGACAATATGTTAAATAGGTCCTCTCTTTTTCTCATATGTGAAATGAGGAAATCAAGGCACACAGCAGTGAAGCGACTTTCCCAAAGTCGATGCATCATGGTTTCTCCTTCTGTAGTTTCAGTTACTCGCATTCAATGGCAGTCTGAAGATACTCAATGGAAAACTCCAGAACTGAACAATTTGTAAGTTTTAAATCGCACACCTCTCTGAGTAGTGATGAAATCTCGCGTTGTCTTGCTCCGTCCCACCCCGAGCGTGACTCATCCTTTACCCGGTGTCTCCCTGCCATCTTGATTATACAGATCCGGTCCTGCAGTGCCTGGCATCCAGCCACCCTCACGGTGCCATGGCTGTGTCACATCGCCTGCATCCTTCATCTCCCTTCACCTCATCACGTCGGGGCTGAGCCAGCTCACGTTGTCACGAGAAGGTTGAGTACAGTTCTGTGAGATATGTTGAGAAAGAGAGAGACCGCATTCACATAACTTCGATTATAGTGTGTGATACATCATAATTATTATATTTTCTATGAGTTGTTGTTGTTAATCTTGTACTGTACCTAATTTATAAATTAAATTTTATCATAGGTATGCACGTATAGAAAAAAACAGTATACGTGGGGTTTGGTACTATCCATGGTTTCAGCACCCACTGGGGTTCTCAGAAGTACCCCCGTACCCCTGAGGATAAAGTGGCTTTCAGGGACTTTTAGAGAGCTTCTGTAACATCTTTGGTTGTCAATTCTAACATTTAATAATCCCCATGCGCCTACAAATTGCCTCACCGACCCCCTTCATTGCTCTACTCATGTAATTATTATTTCCATCTGTAAACACTGAGACTTGATAGTCTGATTCACACTGACTGTGCTCAACAAATACTTCCAGATTGCCTGCTCAAGAGGAAACCCTTCCAGATATAAATTTCCTGTGTTGTAGTTAAAGAAAACAAAAACAAAATTACAATTATTCACTTGCTCAGTAAGGTACAGTATTAATCCAGATTAACAGACAGATTGTTGATCACCCCCACACGAGGAGCCCAAGCACAGACCGAAGGGAGATAACTAGCTAATCTCTAATGAAGACCACAGTGAATATAATCAACCTCTAAAAATTCACTTCTCTGTTAAAAATACCAAGGAAAATACCAGTTTTTCTGTATATCTAACAATAATATAAAATAAATCTCAGTGTACACACTGAGATAAAATAGTGCAATGGATACATGGCCAAACACTACTTTCCTATTTTCAATGATATATTCATTCAATTAACATTTGCTGAAGACCCTTTAGGCTTGGTAATGAAGATATAAAAAGGGAAGACATGGTTTCTGGCCTGAAGACCTTTTTTTTTTTTTAGAGAGAAAAGCTTGTAAGGTGCTTTACAAGAGTCAAGAGATGGTGGAAAAGGCATTTCAGGGAGAAGAGACAGCACGGACAAAGGCTTGAAAGTCCTGAAAGTCTGGGATAATGTTTTTAGTATTCTTGGAGCATAAAACTGACAGGTGAGTGGCTGCGTAGGTAGGTAGTAAGCTTGTGAAGGGCTCTCTCATCTTATAGGTTGTGTGAGACACCAAAAGGGTAAGGTGACATTCAATTTGCTCTCTGAGGCTGAAGAGAAGTGTTCACTCAAAGTAGAGTTGAGACCCTTAGAGTAAATGAAATCAACCAAAATGAATAAGTAGAACAAAGATTGCAAGAGAAGGTCATATCATAAATGAGTAGGGACTAGTGAAGAAAGAAAAAATACTGTGCAAGTGAGTAACATAAATCGAAGTGGCAAACTTGGGAGCCCACATCCTTTCTAACGCCCTGCTACTCACAGTGTGGTCTAGGGACTGTCAGCATTGACATGACCTTGTGAGAAATGCAGAGATTCAGGTCCAGCCCAAGACTCCCAGCTATGCTCGGGGACACTAATGTTTGGGAAGCACTAGTCTAAAAAGCACAGTTGTTTTTCTGCTCCAGGTAATGGTTTTGATGTGGGAAAGTGGCCTGGCATTGCCAAATGTTGTCTTGATTTTCTATAAAGTTGTCTCATCACTATTTTAGTGTTGTTTCTGAGTCACAAGGGTGTCTAGCCCTATGAAGAAATGAAAACATCAAGAAAACTATCTTAGCAAATGAAATAAATATTTGGGCAGAATGTAAACTCAGATGTGTTTGTTCCAGAATGGGAACCGCCATATAATTCCATCTCCATTTGTTGAATTTTTTGTTCTTTTGGTGGACTTTTGTGTTATCTTTTGGGATTCTTTGATATATTTTCACGGTGTTATTTTAATTTCAGGAAAACAACTTAGTGATCTGGTATATAAGGATGAAATGTTGTCAGATGTACACATGCATTTAATTAATTTTGTACGGTGGTGATGAACTTGGCTTTCATCTATTCACTCACCTTTCCACTGATTCCTTATAGTGTTATTGTAGGATTGAAGATATCTGCTCAAATATTATCCTCATTTCAACTTGTTTATTTAGCTAGAGTAAATTTACTAAAGTGAACTGACTTATGAGCCTTCCGTTAAAAAATGTGTGTGTGTATTACACTGTTATGTCTGTGCACCAGAAGTATTAAGAAATAAGTTGTATTTCATGTTTTTCATGATATTTATTGACCTACCTGAGGCCAGCTTTTATATAACATGTTAGAGAATGCCCTGTTGGAAAATTCAACTCACGTGAGGACTTTTGTTCAAAACGCTGCGTGGCAAACAACCTCAGTGCGACCCAGGACAGACCGTTTCTTGCCTACCTGACAAGTAGGGGTTCCCTACTTGACTGCTCGTTGCCTACAGACTGTTCTTGTCCAACCATTCCATCTTTCCTTGATAGCAGCTGAGTTTTGACGTGCTCCTGCAACGACGCCATTTGAGATCTAAACGAATCACAGAAACCCCATTCCACTTTGCCAGGGGCCTGGTTTGGATGTGAGCTTGAGACATGGGGAGTTTGGCTGGGCAGTGGGTTTCTGCGAATAATTTTTCTCCATGATTGAAGGAGGGAACTCTCTGATTAAAGGCCCCTTTCCTCTTGCCTACCTTCTTTTTTTCATCTTTGGGCATTGTCAAGTGAAAGCTTAGTGCCCAGACCTGCAGCAGCTATTTTGTGACCCAAGGCAAACAACATGAGAGTGGCAGCTGCAATGCTAAGGGCTGTGCAGAAGGATGAGCAGAATCTATGTCTGTGGCATGCTATTGAACTTTTGAACCAACCCTGGAACTCCTTTAGCCTGTACTTTTTGTTAATAAAACAGTTAATGCTTCCTTTTCCCCTTGCAGTTAAAAACATATCTCTCTTTAGGTTCTGGGGCCCATGTTTAAGGTGTGTGTTTGGGGCAATTTTCCTACACCAACAAAGAATTATTTGGACACCATCAGGGTGTTTTATAGTTCAACTCAATTTTGACATGATCTAGAGACCGCATCAGATTCCACAGGTTGAGGGCTCAGCCCCACAAGGCTGTTCCCTCCCAACTTCAGATGCCAGTGGAAAGCCCAGGTGGTTCCCCAAACTTCAGAACAGTTGGCTGTAAATCGGAGGGTCCCACCACCTCCTTCTTGGGTTTGATTCATTTGTTAGAGCAGCTCACAGAACTCAGGGAAGCATTTTCCTTACTGGATCTCGGGTTCATTATCAAAGGACGTAACTCACAGACATCCAGATGAGAGAGGTGCACCAGGCGAGGCAGGGAGAAAGGGCGCAGAGCTTCGGGTACGGCTGTCATTCCCCCCGAGTCTCCCCGCATTCCCCAACCCAGAAACTCTCCATACCCAATCCTAGGGTTTTATTACATAATTACATAATGCTTCATTACACAAGCACGATCGATTAAGTCATTGGCCATTGGTGACTGAACTCGGTCACTCAATCTGCAGCCCCTCTGCCCTCCCTGGGGTGTGCGGGTCAGAGGTGTGGAACCCCAAGTTTTAACCCTCTCTAATCATTGGACAAAAAACTCCACTCCTTAGGTTAACAGAACATTCACATTTTCATTAGGTTACTATAACAACATTATTGTTATATTAACGACATAATGTTAAGATTGTGTTAAACAATTAGCACAACAAAAGATGCCTTTACAGCTCTGTCTACTTAAGAAATGCCAGTGATTTGAGGAACTCTGTGCCAGGAAGGAGAATGAAAACCAAATATATTATTTCTTATTATAAACCACAATAACACACCTTCTAATACGTAGCCTCTCCCTATTTCTTATTAAAATGCCAGTGATGACACAGGGAAACTACTAATAACTCATTCTAAAACCAAAACAACAACAAAAAGCTCTTATCACTATTTTCCTTTATTAAAAATGGCGCAGATTGAGATGTCTCTTGGGTGCTGGAAAAGAAGAAATCAATCAAAATCAAGCATATATTAGCCCCAGATTTTTGCGGACAGGAGGTGTCATAACCTATATTTTTTCAAAAATAAAATTAGCTAGCAGGAGTTTCTTCCATGTCCTGCTTGTCGGTGGCAGAGACCATTTCTCATGGGGAAAGAATGAGTCCTGATAGCTTTGTCATCTCCACTGCTTTTGTCATCATAAATGTTTGTTCATTAAAAATTATCCATAAAACACCATCATATTGCAAGAGCTTAGGCAACTTCCTCAGTGATGACTCAAGGCTCCCAACATCAAGACCTGTTGAGTAAATACAGATCATGGGAATGTAAATTCTTTTTGTCATCTAAAGAGTGTATCATTGGTTTAAACATCCTGTGCTCACGGAGCATCATATTTCCTTTATATAAATATCCAAACCACAGCAACATACACAGCCAGTGTATTGTTATATGTTACTTGAATCCACAAAGCTATAATTTGTGCAGAAAGTTAAATTTCCTATTTTTGCCACTTGAATTATCTTATGAGCCTTCTTATAATTGTAAATTCAAATATTGATTTTAAAAGCAGTTTCATCAAATGTATCTGCTCATGTGCATCATTCTGAAAATAGTAAATATAGTTAAAAACATTTAACAAAACTAGAAAACTTTATCATAGAGATCCATAGGAAAGGGGGGCATTTTAAAAATCGTGTGTGTGTGTGTGTGTGTGTGTGTAACATTTAGGGAATATTATCATTCATTAAACAAACATTAGTAGCTCAAATTCCTTACATTGTACATAGATGCTCATAGGATTAAATCAACAAAAGAAAAAAAATCAGGGAAACAATGAGAAGAATATGAGAACTAGATCCCATATTGAATGAACCTCGAGTGAACTTCAGATAGCGTGAACTTCTCTGGCATTAAAAGCCTGTATATGCTCTGCTTAGAAACTTGAATGCTGATTACTGCATTTTTTAAACAATATTATGGGATTATTAACCAAATTTTTTAGTACAGTGATATCATGGCTGCCTTTTTAAAAGAGTTCTTATGATATAGAGATACTGACTAAAATATTTACAGATGAAATAAATGATGTGATGTCTGGAATTCGCTTCAAAACAATATGGAAGTGGAAAGTGGGAGTATATTTGAAACAAGATTAATCATAAACTAATCATTGTAGCTGAGTATGATTACGTGGATACTGTTATTGTATTTTGTCTATGTTTTAAATGACTTTGTCAGGGAAATCTCTACTAATTTTCACAAATGGAACATTCCTGTGTAACTGGCTTACAAGAGCCTAGGAAGACCCCCCTCTTGGTAATAATCCCGCTTTCCCAAGAGTAAGCATCGTCTTGGCTTCCCACATCACACCTTCACCTATTTATATAATTTATATAAATGGAACACTCTTCCGTAGCCTGGTTTTTCATTCAATATTAGAATGAGATATTTAGGGATTGTTTTATGTAGTTGTAAATCATTCATTATCCAATATTCCAAAGCATAATCTACCATTATTTACTTGTCCATTCTACTATTGATTGATGCTTGGAATTCTCAGAGTTTTTGCTTTACAGAGAGTGCCACTGTAAAAATCCTATTTCATATCCTTTGATGAACAAATATTCATATTTTTTGTCGTTGACATTGAATATATACCTAGAATTATTGGATCATAAGGTATGTAGATACCACTAAACTATTTTCCAAAGGGGCTACAGCAATTTATATTCATACCTGCATTGTGTGTTTCAGTTTATCCATATCTTTGCCAACACTTGGTGTTTTTCATCTTTTTCATTTTTTATTTCTGGCAGGAGTATTATGGTATTATGATTTAAATATACAATTTCCCAAAAACAATAAAATTGAGCATCCTATGATAGGTTTACTGACTATATGGATGTATTCTTTGATGATGTATATGTTAAAATCTTTTATCAATGTTTTTGGGATGTCTGTATTTTCTGATTGGTAAGTGTTCTTTTTATGTCCTAGATAAAAAATTTTTTTTTCATTATATGTAAGAGAATATCTTCTTGCATTCTTTGAGTTGTTTTTATTCTCTCTCAGTGGTGTCTTTTGATATACAGATATTCTTAATTTTAATATATTCTGCTGTGTCAACTTTTTTCTTATCTTTAATGCTTTGTGTGTAGTATCTTAAATAATCATTGCCTACTCTGAGTTATGAAGATGAATTCTTATGTTTCTTTCTAAAAGCTTTGATATTTTATCTTTCACATATAAACAGTCTTTATGGAATTGATTTTTATATATGGGGTGAAGTGGGGCGTCAAAGTACACTTGTCCTCCGTATGAACATCTAATTGACCCAGCACTTTTACTAAAAAGACGTTTTTGTCTAGTGTACTTCTAGGTCAGCTTTGTCGTAAATCAGGTGTCTAAATATCTGTATGTTTCTATCTAGAGTACCTATTCAGTTTTTCTGTTCAGTTTGCCTATTTTTGCATTGGGGAAACACTGTCTTAATACTGTTGATGGGATTTTAATGTTCTTGTCTCTTAACTTCGATATCTAGATGACATATAAGTCGATCATCTGTCTAGTAATTGTTGATTATATGTGAGACAAAAATACCATAAGGAACATATGAGCTCTGATTTTAAAGAACCATGGAGGCTACAGTAGATGTTATTTCCCACCAGAGAAGTTTTCCTATTTTCTTTCTTGAGAAGAGAGGGAGAAATAAAGAACACTTCAAGTCAGTCAAGTATTATGCTGAGTAAGGGCTAGGTTGCAGTTTTAATAAGACTCATTCTAGGTCTGATTCCAATGTATTTTAAAGGGATGATGTTTGGGGGATTTTCGTTGAGATGTTTTTGGCACTTGCCTCCTAAGTCTTGAAACATTGTAAGAGATTTTTTTTTTTGTCTTTGGAGGCTTGCTGGTGATGTTTTCAGATTCTCTACATACATAGGTTTACATTCTACCAAGGATCTTGAGGAAGACTGGCTGTGGTTAGGTAGCAAAACTACCTAAGGTCCCACTCTGCCTTTGAAAAGTGTTTTACTTTCTTCCACAGCCTCCTGTGCAGACCTAGAATGCAGAAAATGGCCTGTGGGGGAAATTTACCATGCAATGGAATCCCTTAAGTCTCCAATTTATTACTCTAGCCCCATATAACCACTAAAAACTTTTCTGGTCTCTCCTTTCTCCTGTTAAATACTCCTGTGTATTCTAAAGTTGACCTTCAGCCCATGCTCAGAATTTCCAGTATGCTCAGAGGAAAAGCATCTTGCTGTTGTCATTTTACTTTGGAAAGGTATCATCTCTCTCTAACTTCAATTCAACTATCTTGTTGCTTTCACTGTTACACAATTTGAGGAGTTATTGCCCCATGGATTCATGGGATCAAAATGGGTTTCAGAAAGTCTGGACTTTCTGAAAGTAGACTGGTTTTTCGTTAATGTTTCTTGGGAGCGAAAGAGAAGGCCATTCTCAATAATTATATGAATGAAGCACTGGGTAGTATTCCTCAACCACAGTATTTAAACCTTCTTTATAAGAATACCCTTGACCCAGATACCAAGATGGACTCAACCCAACTCTTCTGTGGATACGTTTTTCTTTTTATACTTTACTGTGGGAAATTGTACACACAGAAAAGTAGGAAGGCTAAGCAGAAAAAATCAGATAGATTATGCAAACCAGATTTTTTAAGATAGCAAAGGGGATTTTTTAAATAACTTCTCAAATGTGGCTTTTATATTCCATGTAGGCAATGCTAGGTTAGAGTTATAGATTGATAGATCAACATAGCTGAAATGAAAGTTTCTAGTTATCTTGAACTAGTTACTGAACTTCCTGAAGACTACAAAATAAAAGAGGTTTAACAAAATGATGTTATAAACAGACTGAGGCCAGATGGTATTGCATAAATCTTAGGTCCTTTTTGGTAGAAAACAACAGTCATAAAAGAAAGACCACAAAGGCTTAGCCAGTCCTCCACAACCTTTTTACCGGCTTATAATTCAAGCAAGTATCAGACCAAATTCTGTATATAGACATTAATTAACAAATTACTTAAACTCTATAAAATCTAGCTCTGTCTACCACCCCCATGTTAGCATCCTTGAGGCAGACATGAGAACATTCCAGAGGCAAGATTCAATCAACATTAGGAAAACTGAAATCATCCTAATGAATGCTTGCCTACAGGACCAATTAAGGATCAGTCCTTGAGAGTCATCCCTAAGGGTGCAGGGTACAGATTTGCTAGAGTCTTATTTCCTGTTGCTGTAAGGATAGAAAATATTTCTCAAACATTTTAACCAAACCACATATTTTAAATACTTTCACCAATGAGATGTCATTTATGATATACAGGCCACAAATTTCACCAGTAAAAACCTATTTTTTGAATTCCCTATGCTAACTAATAAAGCCTCAGGTATCGTTCAGAATATAGGTAGTAGATGTTCTTATAAAAGCTACTTGTAAAGTGTAGCCTTTTCGATGCAACCCATGTGAAGTCTGATGTCTCGTCAGTACAAGGGGGTGATGCTGTTCTTGCCCTTGTTCTGAAAGCAAAGAAAATGATCTGCACTGCTTTTAGCATAGTAAAGGTGTCTTTATGCATTTGATGTTCAACAAACATAAAAGTAATAACTGAACAAAACTGAAGTTAAAAGATCTTTAATGGGAATTCCCTCACCTCCTTCCGCCAGCCTGTGCAGCATCCAAGCGTGGACGTCTGACACTTTGAGACATAACGTGGGCAACCTAATACTCTTTAAAACATCGCTTTCTGCTTAAATTAGGTTGATCAGATTCCGTTGTTGGCAGCTGAGAATACTTACAGATACGAGGTCCAAGGACAGTGCTATGAGCGCTCAGTTAAAGCTCTTCATTCTGTCTGGCCTTGATCCATTTATGCGCCCTCGCTGCCTACACATTGTAAATCAGTTTCTGTGCACCTCAAGAGTAAAGCTGTATGATATCATAATCTAGTATCACATCAATCTTGTGTTTGGGGGATACCACTGAATGGAGAGGAGAATTAACCCAAGTGAACTACCACAGAGTCCTCAGGAATAGTGTTGAGTTGGTGATGAGTCATTGCCTTAGTCTTCGGGGTGTCAGCCTTGACCACCTGCTACTGGAAATGGGTTGGAATCTGAAACTGAGTGATGGGGAACTGTGGGGGTCTTAGAGGTTCAAACCAGGAGGCTTCAATTCCTTTTTGTTTTGTTTTATTGGATTTAAGTTTCGAATAGAGATTTTTGGCCTTTTCTCTAGAAAAGGACAAGATGGAAAGAACTACAAATGTCATAAAGTGGCAGATTAATGACACATAAATAAAAGCTGGTCCAGGAGTCAGGCATCCAAGTGAAGATTCTATGACAGTTATGCCTGCCTTGGACTTGCATACAAATATCTCGCATAAAGACATATATTCTCAATATGCCTTTTCCCAGCCTCTTTAACCTTTGTGAAAAGGTTAAACTCCTTTAATGGGCCCTGGAGAAACAAGAGAAACAATTTGGTGTTCTGGGGTTGCGACAGAGAATTTGGAGGAGCCAGGCCTAGAGGCACCCTGGGAATCATGAGACAATTTTTCAGGATGGGTATAAAAAGACATACGACGGGAGGCTGGGCCTGCAGCTATGACTGCCACATTCTCTCAGTGCCTGGGCCTGTTCAGATTGTAAGAGACATTGCACTTCACCTGGACAAGCAGTGTTCTTATCTCACATTGTGATGAAATACCCACTAGGAGTGCTCTTTCATACATGTAAATATCCTTGCTGCCAAAGCATTAGAATATAATTTAACACATCAAAAAGGGACTTGCTTATTTTGTCATAGAAGACCTGATTTGCTTCAGATGACAAATGTACCAACAGCAGCTCACAATGGCATGATTACTGCTGGTCGTTGGGATGAGTCAAACGACCTTTGAAGATCTCTTTCTTGTCTCAACTGACTTTGAGAAATCTCTTCTCCTTCCTAGATTATTGCTGTCAAATTCTGCGAGGCAAACCCTTTTTCTTTGTCTCCGATGCAACAGTTACTGCTCCTGCCCCAGGTTTCAACATTATTCAGACTCAACATGGCTAAGGTTTCTTTAGCACTTTTCTGAATAGGAAATATCAGTTCACTGTGAGAAGCTTAATAATATAAAAATGGTACTCCCAGAGAGCACTTTTTATCCTCCAGATGCTTAATGCTGTCCATCAGGGCACTTGCAAGATGGAGATGATGAGGCTTTTAAAAGCCCATTAGTTTTCCAGGAGCGTCCCCCTTCCTTCCTTTGATTCAGACCATTTTCACATTGTTCCTTTCTGGGAGTGGCACCAGTAACAATTAAGCCCATTAGAAAGAGTCTTCTCTAAGTCCACCTTGATTCCAGGTCCAACTCTTTACAGAAATCTCAATTTAAGCTCTTGTCAGATACAATTTCTGCCAGATTTTAGCTAGAAAGACACCTGATCTAAATATTCAGTCACATAAATTAGGTTACATCAGAAAGCACTGAGGATAAAAGAGCGTTTTCTTTTTTCAGTAGTTAGTTATGTTCTTAAGACATAGAGTTTACGGACATAATGAAGGAAATAGTTTTTTTTAAGCTTATAACTAAAAACCTTTATAAAATCTGAATTAAATATTTTCTTGTGACTTCCAAATGTTTTTCACTTGCGTATATTGTGCGACTGCCTGTTTAGAGTGGTTATACTGTCATGGTAAATGACTAAGGGATGATATATATTAAACAGAACAGGAAGATGTTCTTGCCCTTGGAAATGAACTATACCTAACTTATGCTGCAGCGACTCTATCATATCATATATAAAGAATCCTAAGCTTGTTTTTAAAAGACATATTTTTAAAAATATTGGTTGATAGAATCAAAGATTAAGAGGAAAACTTTGTGAAGAGCTCCTTTTCTATCCTATGATCCCAAGACTTCTCCTCTTTTGTTACTTCAGGTTTTTTAGCCTTTTTGATCCAATCTGCTTCTGTACCATAGTAGTAAGAATACCAGCATGAGAATCAGATAGTTTTGATTTTCAACATATTATATAGTGATTTGGGTAAGTTATATAATCTTCCTAAGTTTAGATCTCCCCACTAAGGGAATTGGGGTGATCATGCTGACCTCACAGTGTCATTAAAACATGGCAGAATAGTTAAAGCATATATTAATAGGTAGCTGCACTTATTATATTCAGTGCCTAAAATATTTTGTTTAAAAATATTCATAGACTTGAATCGTAGACCTTTAGCAGCATTCAATTCTATGTACATATAATTTGGTTACTGTATAGCTAAAACTATTTCTGAAATATTTTGTTCTGCAAATATCACTAATTTACAGATTACCTACAGGTTGCATCTCTAACATATGGATCAAAACAAATGACACACCAAAAGTTTATTCAGTACATTCTCACAGAAAATACAAATTGCAGTTGAGAGGCTATATAAAACTATATCATCCATAAAACAGCTGAAACCATATTGATTTATTTACATGGACCAAATCCCTTAATCTTGAGAGCCACAGGTTATTCTGAGCAAGAGTCTCTTTGAGGCTTAGCTAAATCCTGCTGACTATTAAACCTTCAAGGACTTTACTATCCTCTTTGAGACTGGGTGCTATAAAAGCTACAGAGAAATTGTTTGAAAAAAATAGAGAAAATGGAGAAATTGTTAACAAAACACAAATAGGAAGGTTTTGGAGACCTTTGACAAAGAGTCTGAGCAAGAGCAGCATTAATTAAAAAGAATTATATTGTACACCCATGTTCAAGTACATAACATAATTATTCACGATAGCCAAAAAGTAGAAGCAACCCAAGTGTTCACGGACAGATGAGTAGAAAACAAAATGTGGTGTACACATGCAATAGAATATTATTAAACCTTCAAAAGCAAAGAAATTCTGACATATGCTATAATGTGGATGAACTTGCAGAAAGAAGCTAGTCACAAAAAAAAATATTGGTAAATTCCACTTACATGAGATACCTAGAGTAGTCAAATTCATAGAGATAGAAAACAGAATGGTGGGCTGAGGGAATTGGGGTTGAGGAGTTGTTTAATGGAGTTGATTATATAAACAAGTCATTTATTTTGGTTATCAGCACCTTTTGTGGCCCCTAGGAATTATTAAATATTCCCTTGGCTAGGCTAAAGCTCTCTAGTGGGTAATTGTATTATTCAACAAACCCTCCAGCATGCACTCAGTTTCAATCAGCTTTCAAGTGCTCTACTTTTCAATATGAGTGTACAGCTCAAAACACCAAACATTTAAGAAAATATTCTGAATTGAAAAATAGAAGCTAAAATGAACAAGTAGAAAAAAAGTAAGGTGTAGTGGTAAGACAGAGGAAAAAAGATTTTAAAAGAAAATAAAGCTAACAATATAAAGAAAAAATGATATATCCATGAAAGATGAATATTCAGAGAAAAAATTCTTAGAATAATATATAAAAGATTACTTCAGAAATTTTAAAAATTTAATGGAAAATTTTGAAAATAAAATTGAGAAAATCTTATAGAAAGTGAGCAGAGAAATAGATGAAAAGTAGCAAAAAAATAGGATAACCAGAGGACATCCAGATATTTGGACCTGTAGAAAAAAGGAAAAGAGAAAATGAAAGAGGGGAAATAATTACAGAAATAATTGAAGAAAATTTCAGAGAACAGACAGATAAGAGTTTGCATACAGAAAGGCCCACCAAATGCCCAGCACAATATATAAAAGTGAAGCAAAACTGCAGGGAAAAAAAAGCTTCTCAAGAGAATAAAACTAAAACAATTTTTATAAAAAGGAAGAAAAATGATTTTTAAAAATTAGGAGACTTCTCAACAGCAACACGAGAAGATAGAAGATGATGGATCAATGTCTTCAAAATTTTGAAAGCTTATCTCCAAACTATATTCTATACCCAGAACAACTGTCAGTGAAGTGTTCAGATGGAGCAAATAGCTGGCTCTCCAAAGGTTATCTCCTATGTTTTCTGTTTAAAGATGCTAAAGAAGGATGTGTCACATCATCAAGGGAACAGAGGGAAAAGAAGACATGGAGACCAAGGAACAAGAGATTCTTGACAAGAAAAGAAGTTCAGGTAACCACTAGGATAACTATGAAAGGAGATCTCAAAACAATGCTGTGATGTGTGGTGGGACTAATAAAACCCATCCAAGCTGAAGCAGGTCAGAGATCTCTGAAAGAGCCTTACTCAAGAAGATAAAATTGGTAGAAGATCTAAAGTGTTTGAACATAATGAGAGGAGAGTTACATAACTAAATGGTAGTTTGAGGTTAAATCAGTAATACATAGAAAAGTTAGCAAATAAAAATAGGACAGTCATTAATGCTAGTGAAAATAAACCATATAGAACAGGAAAAATGAGCACTGTACATTAAAAAGTTTAGCTTCCAAGAGCATTTATATTGTTATTGTATGTAAAATTATGATAAAGTTTTAGGAAGTACGTGTGCTAGTGAGAAAATGAAAAGGAGCTTATGCTTCATCTATTTTCAACAGTCAGTAGAGGACAAAACTGAAAAGCCTCAAGAAATATAATCAAGAAGCATAGTATTTGGAGATATGAAGTTAAATAGCAAAATAATTAGGTTAAAAAATTTTTTAAGTTGTTGCCTTAGTGGGATGGAAAATGGCAGTGGTATTTATAAGAGGCTATTTTTTAAGGCTTGCAAAAACAATTTGATTGTTTAAAACATGTATAAGTTTGATAAAAATAACAATAGAATTTTTTAAAATATGAGAATATTTATAGTGTTATTGACCTTGCCAAAACGATAGCCCTCTTATAGTAATTCAAGTGATTCTCACTTTCCATTGTGGAAAATGAATGTCTCCATCAATTTCTGGAACCAGTGGATGGTTGCCACCCAGTTGACTTCTAAATCCTATGTCTCTCCTTATAGCAACTTTTCTTTATATGAGAAGACAGAAAATAGTAAACATGCATAATTTCAAATAGAAGTGATATAATAACCTGTATGTGACAATGATAATAATACAGTGCCAACTGAAATTTCCTGAGAAACGTAGACATCCAAGAACATACATCATTGTCCTGACAAATTAAGAAAATTCAGTGAACACTCCTAATGTTGTCAAATTTCCATGACAAACATTTTCATTACAGAGGAAGAGAGAGGTGAAAAGAAAAGAAATAACTGCTAAGCCTGGAGCTGTGAGCAGTGATAAGTTTTATGCCTCCATAAATTGATATCTACAAATGTGGAGATTTAGAGCTTGAAGAAGCCTGAGAGATTATCTAGTCTGCAGGCTTCATGGAAGAATTCTAAAACTGAGAGTCATTAGTGACTGCCCTATGTTAATTTGGTAAAAGACTGATTTTAAAATAAAGCACATTTGTTGTCTTTGGATAGTGGGTCATTTCTACAGAGTTACAATTTACAGAGTATGTATGAAATCATAAGCAAGCTTTCGTTCTGGCTCCTGGCCGCCTAAGACCCAACTACAAGAAGAGAGGGAGAGAGATGGGTCCCAAGCCAGTTTCAGTGCATCCCAATAGAGGAGAAAGGGAGAATGGCAGATTCAGGGAAGCAGAGTTTTCCCAATGGTTAAAGTGTCTCAAAGCGTCTGGTTACTTTTACCTGGCCGGGAGGAGGACAGAATTTTCCTGGAGGGACATGGCAGGAGCAGTGTGAACCTCTACCGTCCCAGTGAGCGGGCTCTTGGGCCCTTCTTACAGACCAACCAGGCCATTGTCTTGCTTCCGACTTGCAGTGCCAGGTCACCAACGGCAGGGCTAGGCTTTAGGGAAGGGCTACCCCACAACATAAAGGGAGGCCAGACAATTAAGGTCTAGAGCAGTTTGTGCAAAAGTAACTAATCCTTTAAAACAATATAGTAAAACCAACCATAATGCTTACACTGTAAACATACATCAGAGCTAAAAATTCACAAATTCACAGTGCTCTCTTGTGAAGTTTCATCAGTTAACTTTGTGTATCAATCTTAAAGTCTGGTGGCCAAAGAGAGTGTTTTCTTCGTGAATTTGGCTTGGAAGGGCAAAGACCTCAAATGGTTGTGTCCCAGAAACTCTAAGACCTTGCCCGAAGCCAGAGAGCTACTTTAACATCAAGTCAGGATTCAGATCCACACTTACTGATTCCAGATTACTCGCCCTTTCCACTTGATCAATTTGCATGTTCTTTACAAAAATGCATTTGCATATGCCAAATGTATGAAACACAGATTCAACTTCAAGTGGTGATATAGCCTCCATCTTCTCCTGTTTTAAAATTCATCACAGACACCTAACATACAGCTCTACAAAGCCTGCTTCTGTTCTTCTCTCAAATGAGTTGTTTACTTTGTGGATGCATGTGTCCTTTAACACGAACCCTCATCCTAACCCTTCTCTTCAACCCTAACCCTTCTGTCCAGCCACAGCTTCCGCCTTTCACAACCTCACCTGTATGCCAGGCATTGAGAACCAGTCACTACTCCCATGCTTTCGTTCACACACCTGTACCCCGTGACTTCCCCATGACTTTTGTTCCGCTCATTACCTAGGGTGTCCTTAAGTCCCCTTTCATGTCTGACTGCCCCCAATCAGGTTGATTACCCTCCAGAAGCATTCCTTTACCAACTTCCTCTTCCCATACACCACTCCTCTTTACTGAGTGGTAAAGATTCTTTTTTCTCTGTTTTCATAGAGAAACCTTCATTATCATGCTTGATTTAATGATTATAACCTCCTCAAAGGCAAGGAATAGTCTTTCAACACTATACAGAATGAGTGTCAGGCCTTAGAGGCCACAAACTGTGACCCATAATCTGTTCTGAGCTCACAAAGGTGTTTCATTCAGTCCGTACAGGTTTATAATTTGACATTAAAATCAGAACACTCATCGGGGCCAGCATTTCCACATGGTGATAACCCAGAGCCACAGGCAGCTTTAGACAGTCTCCAGCTCACTTCCATCCCCACTTTCTGTTGCTCCCAACACTTTCAGTTGCCTTGTTTCTTTGACTTGTCCACCATCTTTTCTGGGTACATTTTACTGTGAATCATTATTAACTGAGCAAAAATTGTTTGGGGAACAGATGACATTTATAGATTAAAATAAATGACCACAAGAGAAGGCTTTTCAAAAGAGGAGAAGATACATACCTTTAATGGGAAGAGCGTGGGTTAAGGTGAATTTTTACAATTCTGGTTATTGTACCCCAAGCCAGAGTCAACCATTTTCATGATTTTAAATGTCTCCAAATGGTTCTCTACCTTTTCCCAAGGCCAAAATAGTCACCACACGTGTTCATATGAGCCACTTCCTGTCTGTCTCAAGCCTGTTCAATGAATGTATAGACTGATCCTGTTGAAGAAATACAGAACGGTAACTTACAGCCACAGGTTATGTTTTCAACTTCTATAAAGCTAATTCCAGATACATCCAAATAAGGGGCTTTTATTAATTTTAAAACATTCTGTGGTAACCCATTTATAACAAAATCCTGTTTTCTCATGAAAGGATTCAGATTTAATAGTAACTTTTTCATCAGAATCTTAATAATATTACCTCGCTGCCTGTATGCCCGCTACCAACATTTCTTCCCATCCCATCTGTAAAGCAGATTAGTGAGTAAGTCAGGAAACTGCTTCTAATTGTAGTTAAATGGTGTGGTTTTAAAAGCCACAGTCTTCGGAGCTATCCCAGAGTGAAGAGTTGAGTCCCTTAATTGGTGAGATCTGAGCAGCCCACGTGGGACATTTTCACTGCCCATGTGCTTCCTGAACACAGGCGAGTGGCTGTGGCATTCATTGTCTCATAGAACACTTTGCAGTAAGTCACTGGAAAAAAATAGAAGCCTGTAACTAGGAAAAAACCCTGACTATTTAAAAATAAAATTATCCCTAAATATGAAAGTGTTTTTCCACAATACATGTGGAAATAAGAAGTAAGTAGTCCCCCCTTATTTGTGGTGGGGTGGGGGCTGTGTTCACAGTCCCCCAGCAAATGCTTGAAACTGAGGATGGGACTGATCCCCATGTGCATTGTATGTCCTACACATGGACACTGTCTGGCTTCTCTGCAGCACATCCGAATGACCAGCATCACTGCTCTTGGGCTTTGGGGCCGTTGTGAAGTGATGTAAGGGTGACTTGAACACAAGCCCTGTGATACTGGGACAGTTGATCCGATCACCTAGCCATTTACTAAGTGACTCATGGGAGTGGAGCGTGGAGAAGATGCTGGACAAAGGAATGAGTCGCATCCCAGGCAGGACGAGCAGAATGTCTCGAGATGTCACCACACTGCTCAGAATAGAATGACATGCAATTTTAAACTCATGAATTGTTTGTTTCCAGAATTTTTTGTTTAGAATTTTTGGACCTTGGTTAATTGAGGCTAAGTGTAACCATAGAAAGAGAAACAGCAGACCAGGGGAGGGGGACCCCTGTATACATTTTAGAGATTATAAGAAACTTGCCCTTCATAAGTGGAAGAGGTATATGTAAATGATTTCTTGTAATCATACAATAATAAATTATTTTTTATTTTTTTTTAAGCACCAGGAAAAGCTCTTTATTCTTATGTTTCAACAATTGTTGACCGAGAAAGATTTATACCAACATGGAATGTCTGTATGACGAAAACTGTGTCTTTTCCCATTGACAGAGCTGACAGTTTCTAAAGACTGACAGAATACATTTTTTTGTAGCAATATAAAAAAAAATGGAGTTTTAACAACATCTCTTCAGAGATGACTTATAGTTGACTCTCATAGGGTTTTTAGTTAAGCAGATGCTCTTCTTATCATTCTCGAAAACTCTCCCTCAATCCTGCATGCCTGGAGCACCTCTGCGGAGGATGGCTTGACATAAGTGAGGCTGGGAATACGGAATTCCAACGTGTTTGCTTGGGGAGGGGCTAGCAGGGAGAAAGGGACAGGGACTGACGGATTAGTGTACAATTTAAAGAGAGTAATCAATAAAACAAAAAAGCTTATGATTAAAAAACACCCAGAATTTAACCCTCTAAAATATCCTTGCTGTAAGAGAAAAAACAAGTGGAATAACTTGCTTTTTCCAACTGAAGACGGACTGGTTTTCTGTGACCGTTACATTTCTAGCTGACAGGGCTTTATTCTGTGAGCATCTGGAAGTAGGGACCACTAGGGAATGGATTTCTTTATGAGGAAGGGGAAGGTGCTATTGTTAGGTGTTGCCAGACCTTGGCGGCATAAAATCTGTCATAAATTCAGGGAGTCCGGCTGTTTGGCCCTACAATCCAGGGTCTTTTCTCTGTCCAGGGTATTATTAATGCAAAGCTACAAGCATGATATATGTAGTCCTGCTAATGTCGAACTTAGTAGTTAATTATTAACATATGTATTGTCCCTAAATGCCTCACCCCAAACCCTGTACATAGTAGTTGCTCAACAGGTAGCTATTTAATTTCCTGATCTGACTGTGTCACCCCTAGCAGGAGTGAGACTGAAGGGCTTCCATGAGAGGCAACATTTAATTGGTCTGGACCCCTGGTCAGCAGAATCTTGAATGCAGAACTCTCTGATCGTGCTTAGAACGGCAGCAGCAAGAAGAAGCTGAGGATGGCTGATTGTCCCCGCTGCATGGAATAAGACTGATGGACAGTTTCCTGTGCAGCTAACTATATTATGGAGGGAGACTAGGTAGTTAGATATGTATGTGTGGATCTAAAACAACTAGAATTAATTAAAACCTATCTGTTCCTTTGTTTCCCTCCCCATCTATCCATCCATCTGTTATATGAATATGCTAATTATAAATGCTGTATGTGCATTCATCTTCTGGTAGTTACTTTTTTATTCTTCCTAAAGAACTACTTAAACAGGAGTCCTGGTATGCTGGAGCTGCCATAACAAAGTTTTGTCAACGAGGTAGCTTAAAGAGCAGAAATTTAGTGCCTGCCAGTTCTGGAGGCTGGGAGTCCAATGTCACAGCAGGGTGGTGCCCTCTGACAGTTGTGCCCTGTCTCTTCCCTGGATTCTGGTGGTTTGCTGGCAGTGTATGGTGCTCCTCGGCTTATGGATACCTCACCTCTGCCTTCCTCATCACACGGTGTTCTCCCTGTGTGCATCTGTCTCTGGGTCCCAATTTCCCCCTTTTGAAAGATACCGGTCATAGAATGAGGGGCCCACCCTAATCCAGTGTGCCCTCATCTGAACATCCTCAATCACCCTATTTCCAAGTAAGGCCATTCTGGGGTGTGGGGGTCAGGAGATCAGGACTTCAACACGTGAGATTATTTTTTTGTGAGGTGGGGGGTGAGGGATACAATTGAACCCCCTGAGATGCTTAAGGAAAGCGTCTGCGTTTTCCTTTCCTATGCTTCCCAGATCCCATCTTCCTGTCTCTCTTCGTCCGCTATTGTCTCAGGTAACAGGTGGCCTGGGACAGTTGGGATGGTTGCTGCTTTGTGTCAGAGATTTTATTGCAAATGTGAATTCTTAGCTACGTTTTAAGAGCAGTCTTCATCTTCATCTTCAGCCAAGATGCATGGGGTCCTCCCCCAGTTCTATGTTAGGTGGGACTGGCTCCTCTGGCGATCGTCCGTGTGAGAACTCTGTGTCCTTGCTGTCTGCCTCCCTCTGCTGCCTCCTATCCTGCTGGGCATTGTCCCTGCCAAGAGATAGTGCCAGACTGAGCTGGAAGGGCTCCTCCACTGCCCAGGAACACTATCAGGCAGGTATCCTGCCTGCAGTCATTGACCTGCCTCGCAGGACTCTGTCACCTAACCTCTTCACCCCACAGCCACATGGTCCACAGGGGGAAACCTCCAGACCAATCACTGCCTCTCAGTTGAGATATTCAAAAATAAGTTTCTCATTCACTCCACAGAGCTGCCATACTTGCCAGCTTGTCCTTGTGAATATAAATAGAAGGAGAAACCGGGAAACTTTATAAAATGAGGTTAAAGTATGTCAAAAGGTTTCACTTTATTATGCAACTTATGATATTAAAAGTAAAGAAATTTTAAAAGTAAAATTTCTTCTATTTCACATCTTTCCCAAAGGTTAGAGTAGCTAGAGGTAATGGCAGTTTATTTTAAATTCACCATTTAGATAATAATCAATAGTATTTATTAAATTCACTCTGAGTAAGTTAATAATTAAACAGCAGAATTCAGTTATCTAGAATCCTTGGGGGATAAATCAATCTAAAAAGCTAAATTACTAGATGGCTAACATTGTCACTTATAGCCATAAAGCTTAAATAACTCAGTAAATAATCAAACTTTGGATACGATTGTTTTCTGACTAAAATCTATTATGCTACTTATCTTAAAAGCTATTTACCTTTAAATTCTGTTGAAAATGTGTTCATTAATACAAAAATAAATTGCTCTTATGAATTTTGTTATACTCATTTCCCCAGAATCAATAGAAAAACAGACAATTGTTTTTTCTACACTAAATCACCCAAAATCATGCTTTTGAGATTTCATATTAGCTTTTGAATTTTTCTGCCCTTTCTTGAGATGTTCAGTCTGTGTGTGTGTGTGTGTGTGTGTGTGTGTGTGTGTGTGTGTGTGTGTGTGTGTACCCTCTTGTTTCATACACCTTTATATGCTTCTCATCCACTGTGGAAAACATGTCCTCGTATTTGTTAGATTTCTGTGCAAAGCAAGCGGCAGTTCCCTCGGATCAGGCACCATGTGTGAAGCATTCGTGAGTGTTAGCGTTCTGGCACGGTGCTACCGAAGAGGGAGGAGAGGAGGAACAGAGGGGTGAACTGAGAGACCACGTGGCGCATGCTGGGCGGGGACCCGGTGGTCAGGGCTGTCGCAGTGGCAGGTCTGAGACACCTGGTGTTGCGTGGCAAGGCCAGGGATCAAGCCTCCCATGTGCTGCTCAGGAATGGAATTCCAGCCTCAGTGACCTGAGAGCTTACTCAGGCAGGAGGTGGCCACACTCGAGGCGGTGTGCATTGCCCTTTAGGCTGTATGGAGTATGTAGATGAGAGACCAGACTGGGAAGTGGATGAGGCTGGGTTGAAGAATGAATGAGAGGTGAGAAGGTAGAAATAAGAAAGCACTGACAGTGATGCCAAGATGTTTGGATCATGAGAGTAAAGGTGGATGGTGGCCACTGGGAACAGAGGTCGAGAGAGGTTTGGAGGGTTTGTTTTGGGGGTAGAAACATAGTTCTCTCCTTACCTGTTGCGGGGAAGGAGCAGGTATAAAGGGGAAGCTTGGAGAGAAAAGGAGGAGAAGAGATGGGTTTGAACAAGGCCTCAGAGGAGGCTAAAGACTTGAAGTCGAGGTGATGGACAGAGTCAAGGACACAGGTGGAAGGTTGGTCTTGGACAGGAGTAGGGGCCCCTCACTTGCCAAGCATGACGGGGTGGGGGTGGGGAAGTGCCAGAACCCCCACTAATCAATCATCGGCTCTCTGAGGGCAGACACTGAATCTTCGCAGATGGTGAACAGGACATCTCTGGTCGATGAATGAATGGATGAGAGAGTGGGATGCAGGTAAACATCACAGGCAGGAGTGACCGAGGGTAATCACCCCACAGCCTAAATTCCCTTAACGAAGTGAGTGGGTCATAACAGCTGAAAGTCTCTGCCTTTGTTAACTTTGTTCGGCTTCTCACTCCTTCTTTCCCCTGGGACTCTGCCACGGCCAGCTGGGCCCACTTTTGCTGTTGCCTGCCACTTAGGCTTTTGTTAGACCCTGGCGGTGAGTCCGCCCTTCCTGTCCAGAGTGTGGCTGTGGGAGCCCCATCCCTCAGGACCAGCCGAGAAAGCCTTGGGCAGAGGCTGCTCCTGAAATCCTAAACGACCTTACCCTATTTAAATGATTCTTAAGTCATTTAAACTCCAAGGTAAAGTCAGTGTCCTTGGATTTCTACAGTGCCCAGAGCTTGACACCCAGAGTCCTCACCACGCAGCAGTGGTTCCCGAGCTCCAAGTGCAGACGTTTTTGAGGCCCGGATTGTGTCCTCCTTGAGAACACTGGTATATACTCTCTGCTTAAAGTCATGCTGGCCGTAATGCATTTGAGTCGATCAGTAATCAAATGAATGGTCAAATTTCTTTGTTAAAATTGTACCCTCCCCCAGCCTGAATGTTCCTACCTGCTTCCCACCTCCTCCAGCTGGGCCCCAGGCCACCCCCTCTGCCATTTCCTAGATTTTAATCCCAAGCCACTGGTTCTTAACTTGTCCATACTGTGGCATCACCTGTTGATTTAAAACATGGATGTCTCGGTCCTACTTCTGGAGGTTTGGATTGGATCAGTTTGGGGTTTTAAAGTGCCAGAGGCCCTGCAGTACAGCCTGCGTGGAGACTTAATGCTCTCCTCACGTGACTGGGCGCCATCAGCTCCAGCCCTGATGCAGCTGGCTCAGCACCTGCAGCGCTGTAGCCCACCGACTGTTCATCCTTGTAGTCCTCGAGCTCCTGTCACTAGGGCCCAGGCACAGGCCTACGGCGAGCTGCCTGTGTGTGCGTCAGCGACGGGCAACAACGGTGAGGGGCTCCCTCATTCCAACCCCATCTGAGGTGCTGCTTCCCACTCACTGTGCACAGGGCATCATGAAGCCACAGAAAACGGAGCCATTCTTCCCAGATGGCCTCTGCTCGAGTGGAGAGTCCACTTGGCTCATGTTTAGACTGTTCTTATCTTATCCCCGCCCCAAACCGTGTTCAGTGCCTTTGAAGCTGATGCTACATGGAAGCTACATGTAAATTATGTTTACAATCAGTCATCCCCAGGATGAAAGCAGATTTCTTCCAAAGATATAGATATTTAGACTGTGCTTTGGGTTTGGTGTCATAAAGAGAAACAGTTAAGGTTGACCTCAAATGACTCTGCATTAGATTGATCCTAAAGGTCATGTCCATGTTAGCTGCGGAACTGCTGCCCCCTGCTGGACATGTTCAGAGCAACAGCTTTTCCACACTGCTTATTTTCCTTCTGTATTCCTCATGCAACAAGACCAGTTATTTGGTCTCTCTCTCCCAAGTTCACTTACTCTGACTTGTTTGTTCTCCCTCTCCTCCCCCTCTCTCGCTCCCTCCTTTCTTTCCTCCCTCTCTTCCTCCCTTCTTCCATCCCCTTCTCTTTCCCTCTCCCTCTCTCCCCCTCCCTCCCTTCCTCTCTCTCTCTCCCTCTCTATCCCCACCCCCGAAAAGATAGTCATCCACTTTTACTTTTTTGTTAAGCTGGCCATCAGTATCTGTGAGCAATGTGCTACACAGTATGACCCATGCTTGGGTCAGCTGGTCTGGCCATCATCCTCCACTTGGCCAGCGTCTCCTGGGTAACCATGTTTTATTATTTAAAAGCAGTATCAGCATCATAGCAAATGAGCTATTTAGTGAAATCCTGCCTTTATCTCCTAAGTTATTTCCATGATAGATATTCATTTCATTTTAATGTTTTATTGTTATTATTGATCGTTGCTTTCTGATAGAGGCTAGTATTACTACTCTACAGTACGAAGAATTATTTATAAGGAACACACATTTGAGGAGGTATGTTAACTTTTTAATGTAGCTTTTGACCCAGAGAAGCAATATTTTAGGGCCCTCTGATGCCTCACTTTATAACATTGAATAATTTTAACAGTTTAGGTCATTGCTTTGGACTAGAGATGGTGAAAGATTTTTTTTCTAAAAGCAGAGTATCCCTGGATGCAGAAAAGTCATCTGCTGTGTTATGTCTTTTGGCAGATTTGGGGAAAGTAAATGCAAACCTCAAGTGCTGAGATTTTATTCAGTTTCCCGAACCAGACGATGGCAGCATACCCAAGTGTTACGGGCTCTAAACCCAAGGGAGAGAATCCACCTCTGCTCACTCAATACCACTAAGCACTGCTCTCCTACAACTAGCTGCATGTAACTGCAATCTTCGAAAGCTTCTAATACTAATACTATAATATTTATATTTTGAACATAGGACTAGGTAATTACTGTGACCGCATCTATAATTTTCCTGCTGGTGAGCTTCATTTTGGTTAGGACCTGGCTCCTTTCTTGGGCAATAACAGACCAATCAGTTATTTTCTAGGTCAGTACTGTTCAGTAGAGCTTCCTGCCATGGCAGTAACATTCTGTCTGTGCTTTGCAGTGCGGTAGCCATGAGCCACGTGCTGGTGCTGCTCGGAAGCAGTACTATGGGAAATGCACCCATCTGCAGAGGAACTACATCCTTACCTTTGTTCACTTCAGGGTAATTTAAACGTCTACAGTCACGTGCAGCAGTGGTTACCATACTGGAGATTACAATTACACATATGACTTGGTCTGCAGATCAGAACACTTCTCCTCATATCAGCTTGACTGATGTTGCCTTGTAGGCCAAAGCTCGCTCAATCCCTCTAAGTGCCTTTGCTCAGAGAAGGCTGTCTCTGAAGTAAACTTTTAACAGGAGTTTACATTCTCGCTCCTGATCAAACTCTTTGTCAGATTCCCTCCAATCTTCCTGGTTCTTCCTTAAAGCTCTCCCTGCCCCACGCTGACCTCCACCCCCAGCCCATGCCTCCTGCTCCTCCTCTGACTGATGTTCTTCAGAGGCCTCCCATTCATGTGCTGCTTCTGACCACCGACTTCTGCATCCTGCATATTCTCCCTGGGTTCTCCTGTTCGAGTCATGGCTTTATTCTCAGTGGTTTCCTTATTTTGTTTAGTCTGCCTCAGATCTTTCCTCCACATGGCCACATCTAAAGACATCCCCATTTAACACCCTCTGATGGCTGCCATGTTGCCTCAGGATCAAGAACAGACCTCTTCGATTGTCTGGCGGTGTCCCCAGGACCTGTTGCACATAGCCATCCAGCCTTGCCTCCCACCCCTCTGGTCTCACGCTTTGCCCTGTCGTGCTTTCACATGAGATAATAGTTCAAATATCCCTCACAGCAATTTTTCTTTAAAAATTATTTTTTACTATAAAATATACCATACACCAAGGAAAGTACCTAAGATTTACATGAGCATTTTCATTAGCATGACCATATGAATTCATCTCCCAAACTGGGACTCTGAGAGGGAAAATGAGCCACTATTAATAGTGGTGCTAAGGCAACAGGCATGGGCTGGGGCCCGTTGTCATCCTAAACGAATGAATAACTAAAAGGTGACTCCTGGGTAGCTCACTCAGATCAAGAAACAGAAATGCCACTGGCATCTCGGCCGCCTCCCATGTCTCTCTTCTGAGTCACAGCCTCTTCCCTCCACCCGACACATAAAGCTAGCCTCTCCTTTACGGTAACATCTGCACACTTTCATTTCCATTTTACACTGAAGTTTGCATTCTTAAGAAATATAGTTCATTTTTCCTTTTTTTAAGGAGAAATTCTAGAAAGTGATTTGCACTTTAAGAATGTCGTCAGTTCTTGTTTCTTCTGTTTGCTTTTACCAGGACATCCTTCTACCAGGTGGCAGGCAGCTGGAGTTCAATCATTTTTTCCGCGGTTTGATATTTCATTGTGTGAATATCCCATAGGCAATTGATCCATTTTGTTGTCTATGATTTTTGACCTTGTTCCCAGCTCTCAGATTTGTAGCAGGGGAATGCTATGCTAAGTCACGTTTTGGGGAGGGTGACCGGTAGGCGGTGCGTCTGGTGGGCTGGACAGGAGAGGGGGTGGCAAGCGTTTACTGCTCAGTCACCCACCAGGCCCAGTGCGCGGTTCCCTTGCTCATGAGCAGGGGCAGAGTCACGGGTAACGTGTGGCAGGGTCCTGTCCAGGGCTTTGACTTGAGTTTACTCCTCACAGCATCAAAGCCCGCAGATACAGGCCGCGGGGTCTGCTGTCATGTCGCCCCGGGTCCAGGACTGGCTCTGCCACTTTCTTTGGCGCTTACTATCAGAACAAGGAGATGGATGATACTGCCCTCCCAGAGTTGTTGCAACATCCAAATGAGACCATGTTTTCCAGAGTTAACTGTTTCATCCACAGTCCATGGGGAGGACCCTGTGTCCTCATTCCCCTGTGCAATTGCTACTGTGCTGAAATTCCTACCCTTGAAATATCAAAAGCACCAAATTTTATGCAAAGGTGGACCAGAGCACAAGAGAAATAAAGCTCCTGATACAACTCTAGAGAAAGACCATGTCATTTAGAATTCCATATGTTTGAGGGTGTGACTTCCTACTATAGATACGTGTTTAGGGTTTTATACTTTTCCGAATAAATCAGCGTGAGAACTAGGACTTACAGCTCTCATCTTTCTCTAAGCCCCGAGTGAGCAGTTGGCTAAAGATGAAATTATCTTTTTTGACTCTAGAATTATCCTTCATGGTGACAACATGACAGCCCACTGACATCCAATAAAATCAGTTGAAACTTTTCTGAATAGCTTTTGAACCGTTGAACAATGCTCCTTAAGTGTATGTATCACCATTGAACTTCTCCAAATAGTTAAGTTTAAGCCATGGAGGTGCTGGCCTTTTTAGAATAAAGTTAGCACAGGGATTTACAATGAAAGGATCCAAATAAATTTTGTTGGTCACCGTCAGAAAATTTTTTGTCAAGTGTAGACCCGGCTCATTTCTAATCAGAAGGAATTTTGATTTAATAAGCAGCAAATTCATCTTCTCAGTATGATCATATTTATTTATAATGTCCACATATCTGCTAAATAGTTCAAGGGCAGTGAATGGAACAGAATGCTAGGGCAATGCATCTGACGCTTAGCGCTGCCTACAAGCAGAGCTGTGAACTCAGGTATGTCTGTCTCTATGTGGGAGACACCTGTGGGTGTCTTGGCCTGACTGAAATCGCCACCTGTTTTGATCTGATAACCTGCGCATGCTCTGCTATAAGTGTTAATGATCTAAAACTCTTTAATGCATTTCACCTGACCCTAACAAAATCTTTAGTCTTACAGAAAAATCTAGCATTCTAAGCTTCATCCTTTCGTCTGAAAGAGGTAATACGTCTCACTAGCTTACCTGATATACAAGAGAATGATGCTTTCAGAAAATATGGTTTATCACGTACAATAAGAAGAAAATGTGAGTCTAAGCTAATCCTTCTCACATGTGAGAACATCAAAAGAAGGGGGAAAAACAGGGATAAAGTAAATTCTTGTTTAAATTAGGGCTGATTTCTAAATCATAGCAGATGGCAAACTGAGGGAAAGAGATGACTCACCGCATCTATTTAGAGGAAACCAGTGAACAGACTGTTATCCATCCTCTTATGAGTTCGTTTGCCTGTGAACCAGCTTCAGAAATTTACTAAATTTATTAGATTTTCCCACTGTAAAATGGGTTACTATCAAAAAGTGCAGGAAATCACGGTTGACCAGTCTTTATAGTATAGAGAAACATGCACCCACCAAACTAAGACCCACAAAGGAGCATGTTCCCAAGTGGGCCTTTTCTGTGGTGTCCATTGCCCAGGTTTGCTTATGTGACTCAGTCGCCTACAGTCCACTTATCCACAAAGGCTCATAATTTTAACCCCATGTTAATCAACACAAACTCCAGCTCTTTTTCAGTTTCTATCACATTCCAAGCATACTACGCATTTCATGGGATTTGTATGTCAGACCACTGAGCCTGTTGCCCTAAAATTTCTTAGACCTCTCTCTTCCCCAACACCCCACTTATTGTGCTAAGGTATGCATTTTACTTCTCAGCCCAGCTCCCATTGGATGGGTACCAGCCTGCCTTGACTTCTGTTTTCCTCCTCACAATCCTCAGGCGATTACAATGCAAAGCAGTTCATCTCTCCCAGGTTCTGCTTCAAAACTATGTGCCATCACCCACCAAGGCAGTCAGCAGTCAGGGATTTCCAGACATGGTGCAAGTTTTAAATTCTAAATCATTTTTGGCAATGTTTACTCTAAAGAAGTTTCACTTGTAGAATATTGAGAAATTGTCAATGTTCTTATAATACAAGAATCCATTTTGTGTTTTTCCCCATTTTCCTATACCCAAGAGGAAACTAAAACATCTATTCTTTTCTCTATGCTACTTAGATGCTTATTGGAACATAAGAGAATAAATTATAACTCATTCTCTTCCAGTTGCCTTGTATTTTATTTATATAATAAATATAAGATTGTAAGCCAGACTTTAAAAGGAGAGAGAAGCCCAAAAAAGTCATATGTCAGTTAAAAGTTGTTTTTGTTCTGCCATTATACCAATGTCTGTATCTGCTTTCAGGAGGTAACAGACTAATCTTAGCTCTCTTTACATCCTCATTGTCTGCTGGTGTATAGTAAGTGCTCAATATGATTGTAGTGCACTTGGTTCTTGAATCTGTGGGGGTTAGCGTACCAACCTCCTGTGCAGTCAAAAATTTGTGTATAACTTTTGACTCTCCAGAGTAACTACTAATAGCCTGCTGTTGGCAGGAAGTCTTACCGATAACATAACTGTCAATTAACACATTTCGTGTGTTGTAGATATTGTATATGTATTCTTACAGGATAGTAAGCTAGAGAAAAGAAAATGTTATTAAGAAAATCATAAGGATGAGAAAATACAGTTAGAGTATTTATTGAAAAAAAAATTTTGTGTAAAAGTGGACCTGTGAAATTCAAATCTGCATTGTTCAAGGGTAGCCAGTAATTACTTTTTATTTTAAGTAATAATAAGAATTATACTTGTCAATGCCTTATAAAAATGTAAGCCATCAAACACGGGTACGGATTTGACTTGCCTGCCAAAACTTGTGCTGTGCCTGTAGGTTTTGTCTGTGTGTTTGCTGAAGGGATACGCTGCCCTCCCGCTCCTAGTTTGCCCCCAGCTACCTAGTTGTATTTTTACACTAATGTTCCCATCTCATTTGGAGGGGTTGAGTTTACTTGCCAGTGTGTGGGCTCAAACACATGACTCCCCTGCAGAAAAATATAAAGCAGATTGTTCTGTTTTTTAACAGTTTTTTGAGATAGCTTCTCTTTCTCTTCTCTTTTTTTAATTTTTTGACTACTTTCATTAATCTTGAATTCGCATTTTATAAAATATACAGTTTCCAAGATCTCAGAGGTCATCTTGTCCCATGCCATGGCCTCCAGGTAAGCCTCTCTATGTGATTGTGGGGACCAATAGTGCTTTTTCCTAAAGTTGATTGAATGGAGCTATTAGCTTAAACAGGTGGATGTTCTCTGTTTCTACAGTTTAGAGAGAGAAAAAAAGCATTATAAAGAAATTTGAAAGATATTAGATTGAAGAATTGAATGTGAAAGATAATTTTTATCATTGTGAAATTTCTGATTAACATAAAAAATAGTCTTGTACTTGATGCTATAACAAATTAAAGTCAAGGAGCAGAGACATATGAGAGCAGGAACCTACTGATTTAAGAAAGAGATGAAAATAAAATCACAGGAAAAGTATCACATAAAGAGAGCCAATATGAAGATGCTAACATAATTATTACCAAATGTAGTGAAATCATGCTGAGAACAAAGCCAGAATACATAAAAGTTACCTGGTAAATTTAGATGAGTCAGCTGTTAAATAATCCAGGTAAAATGTCTACTTTAGCATTTTAAGTTTCTGACTGCATCTCCCAAAGAAAGCACTAAATAGTCATCACTAACTATTTTAATATAGATAGGAAGATGATCAGATGTTACATTATAAAAACAATTCTGAAATTGCAAGAAAAGTGGTTGATTAGAGACAGGTTTTAATGGAATTTCAAAAGTCCCCAAAAAGTGTAGTTTTAAAAAAGTTGTTCTTTCAAAACAAGTTAAATATATGTCACAGGAAAAATAAATTCACCCTGAATGGAAGATAATACAGACTGAATAGTAAACTTTATTTCTATAGTTTAGTGATTAGAGCAGTTGGGAAGTCATTTGATGTGTGATTTGCTGGAAAGAACCATCTACATTGGGAAGTATCTTAATAAATTCATAGAAGGGAACTGAGATTGACCCTTCAATAAAAGATTAGGGCACAGACTCTCTCTGCAAAACTCAAAAATATGTTTCTAATTAGGCTGGTCTAACACACTCTCCAGCAAGCAACGACTAGATAAACATTATTTTTGTTCATTTGTAAATCTGGGTCTTGTCAGGTGCCGGGTCGTTGGTAAATTTGCACAGGGATTATATGTATTTATGAGCATTTACATGTCTAATCACTTTAAAGTCAAGCTCAAATTTCTATAACATCAGTTAGTTCAAGCTTAACCTATCCAAAAAAGGATTTAAAAGAATTGCATATGTACCCAGGCATATACAATTAGATTTATTCATCTAAGCAGAGATTTAGCAACTACCAAAATGGTTGAAGCTTGGATTAGAAATCTGGGAAAACATAGAAGAAAGGCTAATGAGACATTAGAGATACCCAGTGAGCAGCAGGACCAAAATGAACCTTACGAACTTCTCTGAATCTTCCATAGAGAACCCTCAAAAACAAAAGAAATCTTGGCAATAGGAAGAGTAAAACTAATCATATGTAATTACCAGATAAGAATAATCATCGAATCATAGTAAATGTGGGAGAATATAGAAGAAATGTGTTATACAGCCATGAACACAGCAGCAAAGTAAGCATGGAACAGGTCAACCCGACCAGTTATAATATCTGTATACATTGATCAAGATTTGTTAGAATAGTTACAATGTTTTAAAGGACTTAGTTTTCATTGTAATACAGTATTATAAAATATTTAACTTTTGGTGGTTTGTGATGATAAAAGTTTAATTATGTTTTGATAATATTAGCTATTTGGGAGAATGGTCTTTCTATTTAATGAAATTCCCTATACTCCCACTGGATGGCAGCAGTCGTTCAAAAACCAAAGGAGTTTTGGGAAGAGGGCCTTACAGTGTTGGAAGACTGTCTTAATCAAAGAACAAGTACAAAGCAAACATAAAAATAGATAACTACTAAACCACAGCATTCTAGTAATCCATGATGCCAAATGAGTAATTTCATGAAGCGATATAGTATGTAGAAATGAACAATTAAGAAAAATTACTTGTTTTTGTCCTCTGTTTTATTGTCAATACTAATGATTGATAGATTCTTAGATTAGAATAAGAAAACCATTTACAGTGGTATCATGCAATGGGTTAACTGCCATTGGATGTACAAATAAGGAACAAAATGATGTGAAAGTATTTGTTTTCTCTGTAACCAATGTTTAAATTAATTATTTGTTTGAGTTATTTTAAAGTAGGAATAATGTCATAATCATCTTGCTATCCCCTATACCCAAAACTTTGCTAGTACATATAGTTATTCATTAAATATTTTTTCAACAGAAACAAATTAGTATATTCAGTTTTAGATAGATATGTAAATTATACATAATTTCAGTCATCCCTGACTTTCCATCTTTGCATTGTTGTAAATGAATGTTTACAGCCTTTACTCAACAAGAATATTGAGAACTTAACATGTATCAGACACTTGTTAGGTGCTGAGAGTTTAAATATGAATAACACCAGGTTCCTGCACTCTGGAAATTAACACTTCAATGAAGTAGAGACTTGTAAACAAACATTTCAGAAGCCTCTGGAAATACTTAGAGTTATACACACGCACAAACTACTGCAGGAGAAGAGAAAAAGAGCCAATACATTCTAACTAGGGACAGGTTTTAAAAGTCTTCAGAAAGAAGAACCATTGAACTGTTTTGCAACCTGTTCACTGAACTGTAAAATACCTGAATATCTCAACAGCATAAAATATCAGAACCATGGCACTCACCAGAGAAAATATTGAATTAGGAGTCATCTAACTTCTGTTAAAATTCATAACAAAAGTGAGATTCAGAGGTGGGGTTCCAAGTGCACGGAAGACACTATCTATTACCGGACTAGGAAACGGAACATGTTTGGGCCAGGTGCACAGGTGCTTCTGCCTCCTATATCCTTCTAACTCCTGTTCACACGCTGCATGAGTAGGGTGCCCCTCATCCTGCAAGGGTCATGAAGAAGAGCCTCCCAGAGCCTGTGGACGCTGCCCCTCCTCGGGGGTCCCTCTGCTTCTAACATCCCCCTCCATTCCCCTCCTGCCCACGGCTTCTGCTGGAGAGCCCTTACAGGAAGGAGCTCAGCGCCATCATCACTTGTGTGTCTAGGACCCTGAGCCTCTGCAGCCCAGCTGGCAGTGTTTGCATAGCACCAATGGCAGGGCGAGTTAGAGATGGCCTTCAGCTCTCTCACACGCTAGATTTCTGTGGCTTGACTTCTGTGAAGAGTTTTCTGTCAGACACTTGCTTTGTTTATTTAGTTCTGTTGGTAAATACTGGAGCACACCCTCAGAGTCATTCCCCAGCTAGAACTGTCAGCCACTAGGAGCTAAAAATAAGAAAGGCTCACAGGCATTTCGACAAATACTGACATTTAAAAAGAATCTCTCTTCCTTTATTCTAAAAATTCAAAAATAAGGTCCAGGCAGTTATTTTTCACAAAGTTAAGTATGCTCCAGCTAAAAATAGTGTGATGTTTTTATCTCTGTAACTCAGAATTCTCACTGATGCAAGAACACTCTGACTTCCTGGGGCCCCATTGTGACAAATGTCCCTTAGAGAGATCGATCCATGGAAGTATCAGCGCTTTATGCTAAACACGAATCCTCCTAATGGAAACTTATTTTTACTGCCCACTAAAATGATCTCTCCCCCTCGGTAATGCTCCTTCTCCAGTGTAAGCCCTTATTAGGAAAAGTGGGACTGGAACTGACATTATTTGGTCTCTGTGATGTGTGGCTGCCTGACAAGCAATGTCCACACATTTTGTCCTTATGACCTTATAACAGACGTCTTAGGGAGGCATTATTAGCTCCATTCCCTGAGGAGAAAACAGCCTGGAGGGATTAAATAACATTTCAAAGATCGCATAGCTGGAGAGTGTCAGTATTGGGATCTGAGCCCTGGTTGATCTGGGCTCGACTTCTGGATTTGTAAAATTTAATCTGTTTTGACACTGGTATGGAATAGTAGACTCTTTCTATAGCCCTGGTTTTGAAGGACAGAATTGGCATAATGCATGTCCAACATCACGTCAATAATTAAATGTGGTTTAATTGCATGTAGTATGTTTTGGTGCAGGTGAGACTCACAATTCAGTAGCAACAGTAAGAATGAATCAGTATTTGCATGATAAATTTTGGCTTGTGGACCATACCTTCTTTATTTTCACTGAATATATTAAAATAATGCCACTGCCATGTATAGTGACTTAACAAAGAACTAATGGAATGTTCTGTAGTTCTCAGAGTGAGTTTGGGTCTTCCTAGTGTTTCACCCTTGTTCTGGACCAGATGATCACAGCTGCCCCTTCTCCTAACATACAAGACTGTGGGATGTTAAGTAGGACCTTCTCATATCTTTTAAGTTACCTGCCAGCCAAGGAGATGGACAGGGGCCTTTGTTCTTCATATAAAAGGGTAGAATATTTCAGGCCTTCCCTGGTTCCTCACCTTCTCTGTGCTGGTAATGTGGTTTCAACATCTGTCTCACTTGTTAAGGACTTTGCTGTGGCTTGAGGTTATCCTTTGAGGTCCAAGAAAGTCACCCCCACCTCCAAGTTCTAACTCCGTTTATATTTCTTGACTCTTTGTTTTTGTCCCAGCTTATCTGGTAGCTTGATTTTGGTACCAGATGGATCCTTTCATAAGCCCTAATTTAAAAGTAGACCCTGTCCTTTCTAAATTTGCTCCTGAATTCTCTGATTTTCTTTCCAGGCATGCCTACATAAATTTAGCTAGAAAGAGCCCTTTTTGACTTCCATATGTCACTGGTGCTCAGAATGTGTTATCAATAGAATAGTTTTTGCTGTAAGTCATAAAAATGTGGATTCCAGCAGTGATGTCATCAAGGACTCAGGCCCTTTGCACCTCTCCTCACCCTACTCAGATTTGGTTCTACCTTCAGGCTGATGGCAGAGAGCTGCTGCAATTCTGCTTTCCTGATTCTGATGCCACCTCTAGAAGAGACCATCCTTCCTTTGCGGTCTCTCTGTGGAGGTCCTGCAGACCTCCCCTCAGGTCTCATTGCTCATGTGCCCAGTCTTGAACTACTCAGTGGTGAGAGGAATGGACCGGCCATCTTTGACTTCAGCCCGTCACCTGGGTGGAATGAATGTTAGGGAATCATCCACAATATTCACATGGAGTGAATTTCTTCCAAGCATGTCACAGATAGTGATGATGCTAGTATGCTCCTTGCTTGAGTCTGTAGAAAACAAAGAAATATTTTATACAGTATAATATTATTTGTTCAGAATTGCAAATTATGTTTACCGCAATGGTCTGCCAATTTTACAGGTCCTACCACATGCTAGAGCTCTCCTATATAATGCCAAAAAATGTATACAAAGCTAAAATCTGAAAGAATTGTATTACATACTTCGTCTTTATAAGAGAAAACTGCATCCTTAAAAACGCAGGGTAATTGATGCCTTTTACTACTGCCTAATCTTAGCAGAGGCCCCAGGAGCTGAAAAAAAAATGTTAGGAATCAATCTGGTTTTGCAGGACTCACTAAGAGACTATGATACTGATTTCGCCAGGATGGATAGAGCAGCCAGCTCCACAACACCTGGAATAAGGAAGCTGATTTCTTTGATGAGGCTGTCACTGAGTGTGTGTTCCCTCCCCTTGCTGTGGGTGAGTGGAGATGGGTGCTTACCCTGCTTGAGAGGTGCTGCAGTAATACTGTGAAGAGAGCTTGGTGTATGCCTGTCAGTATTTGGAGAAGGTAGGGACTGCTACCTGATGAACACCTGAGAAGGCCTAAGGGGCAGGGGCTGGCCAACCTCGCTGAAGGCAGAGCGAGGGGACATCAATACACTAAGAGGGAGCCACGCTTCACCAAGAGCAGGGATGAGGTATGTGTTTCCTATGATGACCAAATCCCATAGGAGGTGTGCTTAAGTCCTCTTTAAAGTGATCTGAGTAGTCTGAAGTTATAGCAAACTTGTGAAGAAAACCTGGCAGGTAGAATGTGGTAGAGGCCAAAGGACGAGAATGACAGCAACAGCAAAACCTTCCAAGATGCCCAGTGACTACTGGGTTTCGCATAAAGCTCGTGAGCGCCTTTGGCTGTGCGGAAGCAAGCTGAGGTACAGTGGGTTGCATTTCCATGGTGACTAGTTGTAGGTCTGGCGGAAGAATTGGGGGGGATTTCCATCCTTACTTGTTATTTATTGCTGTATAACAAATTACTACAAATTTAGAAAGTTAACACAATACCTGTTCTCTCCCAGTTCTGTAGATCGGAGTCTATAAGGGCTTACCTGGGTCCTTTGCTTTAGGTCTCCAAGGCTAAAGTCAAGGTGTCAGCCATGCCAGACTATTGTCTGTAATATCCGGGGTGGTGGGGGGAGAATCCACTTTCGAGCTCATTCAGGTTGTTGGAAGAATCCAGTTCCTTGTGGTCAAAGGACTGGGGTCCACGTTTCCTTGCCGGCAATCAGTGAGAGGCTGGTCTTTGCCCCTAGAAGCTGCCTGGATTCCTCATCATGTGGTCCCCTCCATCTACAAAGCCAGCAGTAACCTGATGAGTTCTTCTCATGCCTCAAGTCTCACTTTCCCTTTTGCCACCAGCCAGAGAAAGCTCATTGTTTTTAAGGACTTGTGTGATTAGATTAAACCCACCCAGATAATCTCTCTATCTTGAAGTCAGGGGTGTCATATAACCTAACAGTCATACAAGTTATATCTTACTATATTCATAGGTTCTGTGGTCTAGAGCACAGCATCTTTGGGGAGATTTCTACTTAGAAATCCTTCCTACCACTAGCAGTTCGATTCATCAAAGTGTGATAGCCGAGAAAGCAGTATAGCCTGCCAGCAAGACACTAGTCACCATGCTATTCTTTGCAAGACCATCATCCAATGGACAGCCACTGGCCCAAGGAGATTTTCTATTCAAATCCACTGATTCACACTCACGTACAAATTTGCTTTGGGAAAAAATAACCAAAAAGTTAGTTAATAGTATAATTAAAATGTGAAATGCAAGGCATTTAGTGTTAAAAAATAAAATTGAGCTGACGTTAAGTTGGCAGCTGTATAATCTGATCACAAAGTTTTTGTTAGGATTCTCCAGGCTTGCACAATTTGAACAACTGTGCATAGAACAAAGCTATTGAAGGAAAATAACATTTGAAAAGCAAATGAAAAGTATGTGATGATTTTATAACTCCTACATACATTTCCAGACAGCAGGATATTGTTCTGACCTTAGACAAATTAGCTAATCTCTCTAAGCCTTAGTTTCTTTATCTAAAATATTGGAACAATAATATGCCTTACAGATTAATTGTAAGCACAGTATTAAATGAGACAACATGTAATTAATACAGAGCAAGTAATATATATGTATTATAAGTGCATTTTTATTGCCCAGTTTGCTCTAAAAAATTATTAATACAAGTATTGTCATTCTAACCTCTAAAACATTGTAAAAGCAAATCAATGCCCAAGATCTATTCCAAGACCCTAAAGAAACTGAAAGCAGAGTCTTGGATTTTTTTTCTTGTTGAGATGGCAGTCTAAAAACAAATACAAACCCCTTTTTAATTGTAGACACTTTATCTTAACTTGTTCAAAAGGCTGATTTACAATCACTTATTGTGTACAGATGTTGGCAAAGAACCCAATTATTCCTATAATTGAATTGACCTATAAATGCTACTTTGAAAGCCTTAGTAAATAAATATTAATCAAAGAATCTCATACAAACTATGAATAAAAAATGTACATATGAGTTCAATAGAGAAAGAAATGAATATAATCAGACTGCCACTTGATTTTGAAATTGGAGAACAAAGAAAGTAAATGGCCAGTTTAAAGGCAAATGGGAATTTACTCATTGCGAAAATGTAATGGATGATTTGTTGTAGACTCAAGAAAAATATGTAAGATATTAATTGAATTTTAATTATACTGGCCTTTCCAATGGCCTTTTTGGTTCATATAAAACTTAAATTTATAATTCAATTGAACTGGAATTTGAAAAGGAGTGAAGTGTATTTTAACTTAATATCTGCTGTTTATAATAAATCCTTTACTGATAGTCAAGGAATATATGCTTATGGATATTAATGTCATTCTTATATCACAAGCCACATTTACTGCCTCATTCAAATTACTTTAACAGTACATATTACAAAAATTAAAGGCTGGAATGATCATTTAAAATTTCCAATCACTTTTGATAGCTTGATTACTACTTGTTTAGAAACCAACATTATTTTCAACTTTCAGTTCTCACAACATAATTCATTTGGATGACTTAGAGAACTGTTAGATATAACATGGAACTATCAAGGCCGATTTCAAACACAAAATCACACATGTACACATACACACACCCCTTTGCTATGGTTCATACATGTTTAGTGACTATATACTACTCAGTCATGAATTCAGTGACAAACAAGATTAAGCTCCAGATCATGGTGACAGGCATTGATCTATGTTTACTTGATACAGTATTAAACAAGATATAGTCACTGCCCTCAAAAAAAGCACACAGGTCAGTCATAGAACAAAACAGGCAATCATAATACTCTGTTGTAAGTGTTCCGAATAGTAGCAGGTATCGTTTAGACAGGAAGGCCAGCTTCTGTTCTCTTATCCCAGCTGGTAGAACACTTCCAGATAGGTACCGCTGGCTAGATGGAGACAAAAGATGTGGGTGGTCTACAGCCATGCCACCCTGAACAAGCCCACTCTCATCTGATCTCTGAAGCTAAGCAGGGTCAGGCTTGGTTAATACTTGGATGAGAGACCACCAAGGAAGACCAGGTGCTGTAGATGTGAAAAATTTAAAAATAAGGGATTGTAAGCTGACAAGATCCTTGCATTCTGTGAGGTCAACCAAGGGTTGCCTTGCTTAAAAAATTTTAAAAAATAAAAATTAAAAATTAAAAAAAAGACGCGAATGACTTGCTACATAGGCATAGGTGTCCCTAGAAAATCTAGTCAATCCAGAAGGCCTGCTGACTATGGGCTTCTGGTCAACATTATATTTGAATTACAGTGCATTTTTTTCAGATGTCTAGTTTGCTATAGGAACTTCCAGTTTCATCCACATCCTACTTCTTCAGTTTTTTTCCAAGGAGCATTATGACTATACTTACATGAATAATTATATACATAAAACACAACTGGAAGAATTTACATTAACTCTAAATTGCTTTCTTGGTGTTGAAAGCTGGAGGAATATCACCTTATTTATCATATATTCTGTACCTTTGAATTTTTAAATATACATGTATTACTTCCATGATTAGAAAACAATAAGGATAAATATATTCATTGTTTTCCTAAAGACCTTCAGAACTTTTCTAGCTATACCCTCTTTCCCTTTAGCTTCATAGCCAAATGTCTTTAAAGAATATTGTGTAACGCCTTTCAGTTCTTCACCCCACGAGCCAGCAATGCCCACTTTCCCTACCTAGTGTCCCCTCACCCACGGTGAGGACAACAACAAAAGAGTGTTCTTTATTCTTGTCATAAGATCAGATAAACACTTTCCAGGCTTGGTCTTACTCTTGTTTTCTCGAACCACTGCACTCTGCCATTTTATTTCCACATTCCCTGTCACTTCCTCTCTTTTCTTTCTTGACTCCTTTTGTACTTTGATAGTTTTTGGACACAGTGAAAATGTACACATTCTCACTTTTTGTTTTAAAGTCTATTTTGTTTCACGTTAATAGCCGTTCCAGCTCTCTTATGGTAGCCATTTATAGCGTGTCTTTTCCCCGTTCTTTTATTTTCAATCTATATGTATTTTTGAAGCTAAATTCTCCTGTAAACAGTATATAGTTAAGAGCATGCCTATAGAAAATCCAAACTAATAATTTATTGATTGATTGTCTTGTTTAATCCATTCACTTTTAATGTTATTATTAATGTGTTTAAATTTATATCTGCCATTTTTCTTTTTGTATTCTTTATGTCTCATTTCTT
The DNA here is from genome assembly GCA_004027375.1 of Macroglossus sobrinus. Lineage (NCBI taxonomy): Eukaryota > Metazoa > Chordata > Mammalia > Chiroptera > Pteropodidae > Macroglossus > Macroglossus sobrinus. The sequence goes on along the minus strand of PVKZ01000679.1, from coordinate 427,834 downwards.
TTTTTATTTCTCTCTTCGTCTTTTATGGCCTTCTTTGGCCTTAAGCAGATATCTTCTAATGTAACATTGTATTTCCTTTAATAATTTTTAATAATATTTTTGAAACATTTTCTTAGTGATGTTTCTAGGGCTCACAATACATATCTTAACTTATTACATTCTACTTCAGATTGATACTGAATATCAGTGAAATATAGACACTTCACTCCTACCCTTCCCTCTTTTTTATGCTATTATTGCTATATATACTATGTCTTTGTATGTTTAAAAAAACTTGTTATAATTTTATTTTTATATTCTTAATTTCAAGAAGAAATGCAAAAAGAGCATACATTTATAGAGTTCATTATATTAAACATTTTATTCACTGTTTCTGATCCTCTTCATCTCTTCCTGTGAGTTACTATTTGATAGCGTTTCCTCACTCCAGTACATGTTAGTTCTCACCCACCTCCTTTATGCTGTTATTATCAAATGTAGTCAGTATATATTTTAAATATTTAAGTAAATGTGTAAATACATACAGTAAATATATTTATAAATTTTATATTTATGAGATATAAAATGTATTATACATTAGCTTTTAAAGTCAGTTAAGAGAAGAAATGAGAAAAATATGCAGTTATGCTGGTATAATTAATAACTTAATTGTGTTTGCTAGTACTCTGTTTTTTCTTCTGCATTTGAATTATTGTCATATCACTTGCTTTCAGCCTGGAGAACTTTAGTATGTCACATAAGGTAGATCTGCTAGCAGAAAACTTTTTGTTTTTGTTTATCTGGGAATGTCTGTATTTTGCCTTCATTTTTGAAAGGTAATTTTGCTGGCTATAAGATTCTTGGTTGACTCTTTCTTACTTTGAACAGTTTGAATATGTCATCCTGCTGCCTCTGGTCTCCGTAACTTCTGATAAGAATTCAGCTCTTAATGTATTGGTGTTCCCTTGTGTGTAATGAGTTTTTCTCTTAGTGCTTCAAGATTTTCTATTAGTTTTGGTTTTTAATATCTTTACTCCATTGTATATGGGTGTGGTTCTCTGCAATTATCCTACTTGGACTTTCTTGGATGTGTAGAAAATGATTTTCAATTAATCTGAAGAGTTTTCAGCCATTACTTCCTCTATTTTTTTTCCTCTTTCTCTTCTCTCCCTGTAGACTCTCATTATGTACATATTGGTATGCTTACAGGTGCCTCACATTTCTGAGGTTCTGCTCAGTTTTCTTCATTTTTTTTTCTCTGTTCTTTAGATGGCATACTCTTTGTTAATATATCTTCAAGTTCATTGCTTTGCCTTCTAGCTCAAATCTACTTCTGAGCCTCTTTAATGAATTTTACATTTTGATTACTTTTCAATTCCAGGATTTCCATGTAGTACTTTTAAATAATTTATATATTTTTAGTGATATTCTCTAGTTGATGAGATGTTGTAATTATATGTTTATTTAAATCTTTATACATGGTTTCCTTTAGTTCTTTGAACATATTTTTAATGGCTGCTTTGAAGTCCTTGTTAAATCTATCATTTTGAGTTCCTCCAAAAGCAGTTTCTGTTGCCTGCTTTTTCCTGAGTATGGGTCATACTTTTCTGCTTCTTTGACTCTCATAATATTTTATTGAAAAATTAACACTTTAGATAATATATTGAAGCAAGATTTGATAAAATTTCTCTTCTAGTTGTCCTTTAATTTTAAATCCTATAAATAGTTTATCAAATAATTCAAGTAGTGAACACTAATGACTAACCCCATTTATAAATTTTAAAAACCCTCTCATTTACTGTCATGTTCTTCGATATTGCACAGAGTTGAGGAACAAGCAGGAACTCAATGATATTTGTGAATAAATGAATTCTGTGTGCTGGATAACAAGTGGGCAAGGCTCTGGTGGTGGCCAGCAATGGCTGGTGGTAGCTGGTGGTGGCTGACGGTGGCCAATAGAGCCACAAGAACTAAGTAGAATTGTCAACAAGATAACGAACTGATTTTCTTTCTGTGGTCCTTGCTCCATTACATAGTTTCCAAACAGTAGCCTTTTGCAACTGTGTCACATCTGTCACTCTTCTCTAAGTCCCCCAATAGCTTCCCATCACACTTAGAAAGACATCCTCCCACTGTCTCTCTGCCTTATCTCCTACTACCCCCTTCTCACCTTGCTCTGTTTCCACCACACTGGCCTCCTCCCAAGAGTCTCTTGCTTTGCTCATTTTCACATTAGATTTTTGTCTGCCTGGGTGTTCTTCCCACTGAATTCACATGATTCACACTCTCACTTATCTTCGATATTGATTCAAATGTTACTCTATCCACAATTTTTTCTTATCTCCTACTTTTTTTCCATTTATCACTATCTAATATACTACATAATTTACGTTTTTACCTTGCTGATTATCTTTTTCTTTCACTAGAGTGTGAGTTCTTGGAGGGCAGGGTTTGCCTCTTTTGTTTCTGCTTCTCTCCTGTTCATTCAGAGAAAAGCACCTGGCACACAGTCAGCACTCCAAAATGTGTGGTAAATGTGTGAATGAATAAACATGGCTGTACGAGTGTTTAATACATACTACTTCATTCTTTTAACTAGTATATGTTGAGTATTGACAACATGCAGGAACTCTTCTAGACATTCAAAACATACTGGCAAACCGAGACAGAAGTTCCTGTCCTCATGCACCTAGCGTGAACAAATAAGCCAAAAATAATACAACTTTTGATGTTTAAGCACATCATGAAGAAGCTTATAGCAGGTTAAGGGGTAAAAAATATGGGAAGATAAAACAGTAGTGACATAGAGAATTAGTTCATGGAAGGCCTCTCTACAGAAGTGACATGCGATGTGATGAGATAGTAATAATATGATGATATTGATGAGGAAGACAGTGATGACAGAGGTGGCTAAAGGTTAAGCAGAAAGTTGCTAGGCAGTAAATGCAGCTTTATGACATTTTTGCTACATGGTGATAATTCCCTAGAACAAATTGTCTCGTATCTACCTTATTAAATGCTTCAATGAAAGGTTGTGTAAAACTTGTGAAAATAGCAGTATTAGTACTGTTTCTGGTTCTGTTATATTTCATTCTTTCTCAAATTGCTTGCTTACTTTAAAAAAAATCATTTATACTTTCTAGGATGGATTACAATGTGTTTTAAATGAGAGTGTAAATATCACTATTTCTTATTGAATAGAAAATTTCCTAATTCTTAAGGAAACTAAACAGTAAATTCTCATTTTAATGTAGACTGTGACCTAAAGCAAATTGGACACGTCTAATTTCTTTTCAGCAATCAATTAAAATTTCCAGCAGGAGACCAGCCAGAAAAGTTTTAAATAATGATTTTCTCTGACATTAATATTATATTTCTTCATTTGGGTAGTCAGTCTTATTCCTACCTTCACCCCTACTCCCATCACTACAAGAAAGGCTTTGGTGTGATTTCTTTTCAATATAACCTTGAAACTTGAGTTCATCATCTCCTCAGCAGGAAGGTGAACCATGTGCTTGGACAGTAGCTTAGTAACTCACCTGTAGCACATGACTTTGTCTTCTTTACTTTGCCATGTCTGCAATGGATGCCTTGATGAGGCCAATTTAAATTGTAGGATTTCAAGGAAACATTTACCCAGAGATTCTGTTGCAATGGCCTTGGCCTTTGATGTGGGTTTAATTACATCCCTCAAGAAGATGTGTTGAAGTCCTGCCTCCTTGTAGCTGTGAATGTGACCTTATCTACAAATAGGGTCTTTGTGTAATTAATCAAGTATAGATGGCATCATAAGAGTGAGATCTACCTCATTATAACTGAGTCCTAGTAAAAAGAAGAGACATAGAAAGGGAGGATGCCATGTGATGATGGAGGCAGAGGTTGGAGTGACATGACGTGTTCTGTCATTTCCCATCTTTGAGGAAAACAGTGACTTCCTCACAAAGTTCTATACCAATCTTTTGTAACTGTATTCTTTTAGAGGGCAAGGATACCTTCAAAATGTCTTTACCAACCACTGAAACTCTTGATGACTCTGTTATAGAGAAAACAAAGTCACTGTGTCTGGGGGAAAAAAGTGGTCTGTTAGATTAACCTTTTGTATTTTAATCTGCCCTTTGACATTGGTTTTCTCTGGAACTTGAGGCAAATGAATTAATCTTTCTGTACCTCAGTTTAATAACATTGACTTACCTCATAGGGGTATCTTGAAGAGTAAGTAATGTTGAATTGAAAAACACTTGAGAACCGTAAGGATAAATGTAAAGGTTAAAAAAGAATGACCCTATTGACCAGAGAGGAAAGTCAGGTCCTGATTAATTCACATTACTTTCCAACCACATCCTATTCTCAAAAGATTTTCCTTGTAGAAAACAGGTGTTTCACTAAATGTAGAGTGATAGAATGTCACCTTGCAAGGTAGGATTGACATATCATTTGCTAATTCAAATTATTTATATTTCAGTCACTATACTAATGACAATAGCAGGAGAAAACAATGTTTCTGCTTCTATGCATTGCATATTTACATTATTTTTTTTTTCTGTAGTATTTCTTACAGGAAGAACTGCCATAATTTATCATGGTCCTAAGTCATAATATATTATAGCCCCTAAAGTCAAAGAAAGACTGTGTTGAAAGTAACTGAGATGTCTCCTTGGTTTGAATTCTCTAGATAGTATGTCATTTTGAGAGGAGAGTGGATCATAATTTATTTCACATCCTAATTTACATGACTTAAAATTATTTGCCTTTAGGAGTAGAGACTGGGCTCTACTCATCGAGATCCTGCCCAGAAAATGGAAGAATCCATCATGTTCTTTTATTTTATTATACACATATTTTGTACACTGCTGCTTTTTTACTGTGTCCTGGTTGAACAGTATTGCTTTATTGCATTTAAACCCTGAGATCAATTTTTATTTTCTAACTTATAGAATTGTATTATTGGCAGATTTCTCTTTCAAGGAGTTGGGACCTAGGACATTGAGGAGAAAATGGTAAATCTAGCTGGTGCTCCATCCTCCCAGTAACTGGAGGGGAGATGGCTGTGATGCCTGCTCTGTGTGTGTTATGGAAGAACAGCACTGAGCCTGCATCCAGTGACAGGCATAAGATGGCTCTGGGAAACCCAAACTCCTGGTTGCTCCTTTAACTGAGCTCCATGCTTCCTGTTGGCTTAAAGGTAGTCTAGATTCTGGTGTCCATTTCCAGGTTGTACCTTAGAGACTGTAGTTAAGTCTGAGAGGAGAAGTGTAACTTGACTTACTGCTTCCTACTTGTAGGAAATGAGCAAGTGTAGTTACCTATCAGGATTCAGACCTTTTCTGAAAGTGGGGGTTAGGAGACCAGCCTCTCCCAACCTTGGAGCTCTGAGTGGGCTCTCCACCTCATGTCATCTCCTGCCTTCATCCATCTCCTATCTGACAAGGGGCTCCCTGCTTTGCCATGCCCTGAAAAATATGCCCTTTTTTTCCCTTATACTTTTTAAACTTTGCTAACAGAGAACTTGAGACCTTTTTCAGGTCTCTGATCAGTGTGAGGTTACAGTAAATAGCCCTCAAACCCAGTTATTTTAAGAGGGTGGTTATACTCTCTCTTTAATAATGTATATCTCTACTACCTATTGCAACAGCATATTGGATCCCAACCTGTAAGTGGAATCTCTTCCTTTCTTTAAATACATATTTAAAAAATTTAAAGGAGAGATCCAACCAGTACCAGTTCAAGCATGACTTCTCTGCTTCAGGGTCTCACAGGCTGTCATCATGGTGTTGGCCAGGGCTGTGGTCTCCTGTGAAGCTCACCTGGGGGAGAGATCAGCTTCCAGGATGACTCGGGTTGCTGGCAGAATTCTGTGCCTTGTGGCTGTGGCACTGCAGAATTCAGTTTCTTTCTGGGTTTCTGTTGGAGGCCACCATTGGCTCCTAGAGGTTGTTCACAGTGCTTTGCCACATCGGCCTCACAACATGACAGCTTGCTTCTTCAAAGCCAGCAAAGGAAAGAGAAATCCTCCAGCTAGACAGGTGCCACAGTCTTAGGTTCATAATTATGTACACATTATCAGGTAAATCCTATCACCTTTGCCATAGTCTATTAGTTAAGTCACAGGTCCCCAGGGGGAGGAAACTATAGGCATAAGCATCAGGATCACAGGGTGGCCACCCTTCAGCCTGTCCACCACAATTTGAGAATCCTGGAGGGGAATACAGTGAAGCAGAGCATGGCAAGTAACTTTTAGTTTAATATGTATTAGATGTCCCTTTGCTTTGCTCAGACCTGCCACTAAGAACTTTTCACTAGCCACCTCTCTCTCTTTGGCTCTCACTTATATCCTCATGGCTAGGTTTTGTGCTGTCCACTCACTGGGCCTCACCTCTTCTTTCCAGATGCTAAAAGTTTGCCTTTCTTATGCAAAGAATTTAGTCTTGTTTAGTGTAATCTTTCATTTTTCCGACTATTCCCTAAGACTTATTTACTGCCCAGTTCAATGGCTTAGCAGGGTGTTTTGGTAAAAAATAAAATAAAATAAAATAAAATAAAATAAATCTATATTTCCCAGCCTTTATTTACATGACCAGAACCATAGGTACTGTGTTTACCATAATATTCTGCAGAATTAATGTTTTAGATGCTGAAACATAAAGATGTCAGACAGGTAACTGTTGCACAAGCTTTTCCCCATTTGTTTAGGATGAGGCTACATGCTATTCCAGTTAAAGTTCTTAAATGTCCCTATGTGAGTGAGAAATCAGCTCATTGAATCTGAACTACTTTGTTGATAAGAACTGTGGGTTTCTGACAGACTTCAGTCTTCTTATCCAGTTACTCAAATCAAACAGGTGCCTCATAGAATCAGATGACAGAATAAGAAAATTCTGACTCACTAATAAATATAAATCTTTGGTCCAAGAGGGGAAAAAACTATTTTCCCAAGAACTATCTCCAATCCAGTGATTCTCAGACTTTATTGAGTATTAAAATACTGAGTGCTGGATGCCGCCTCCAGATTTTTATTCAATAATTCTGTAGTGATGCCCAATATTATCTGCATTTCTAAGAAATTGCCAGGTGGTGCTCATGCTGCTGGTTTGGGGACCACACTGTGAGAATCAGTTGCCCCAGATATCTTACAATGCAGCAAAATACAGTAGGATAAAGTGGAGAAGTATACCTTCAGCTTCTGAAGATTATGCAGCTTAAAAATAGCCACGCCAGGTAGAGTAGAAGACCAAAGACCAGATGATTACAGAGCCAATCTCAGTCAGTGCTGCGGCATTTCCCAGTGTTCTCCCAGTGTTCTGGAGAGAGTCACATGACTATGAGACCAGACAGAGCATATGGTTGTCTCTGAAAATTCTCTTGAAAGCACATGAACTCGGGGATTAATGGGTAGGACTAAAGTTCACTGGGCTCAATATAGCATTGAAGGAAAGTTGAATGTGACATTATAATCAATTATTAATCAGTTAGTGGCAGTAGCAATTTTTAATTAGAAGGCAATCTCTAAGATGCCTTGAGTACCCTTTACATTTCGCTACTCAGATTCATCCATTGTTACCATTGAAGAATGCCTTGTTCCCAGTGTTTGCATAAAATGACCTGTCATCATCTTTCTTACTTAGTTGGACTTAGGCATTTTGTTTCTTTTTTTATTGTTTTGGTTTGTTTGGTTGTTTTATAAATAAGTGTACTGTTTTGGCCATTCATAATAAGTAGAAAAAAATCCCTGATACTTAGAAAATAAATAAATCCTAGATAGGAAAATAAATAATTAACTTCAACACAAAGTCATTTCTGCATCAAATATGTCCCAGAATAGTTAGTTTTACTAGTAGCTTGCTCTTCTAAAAAATTATTTTTAGAGACAATATACTTTGTAAAGGCATTCTGTTTGGGAACAGACAAATACCTATGGTTTTACCAAAGCCCAAAGATCAAAGCAAAACAATACAAAACGGTGTCATAGAAACATCGTTTTAAGTGTAAGATAAGAAATGAAAAGTACTACACCCAAAATGCATTATACAATGAATTTTCTCTTCAGTATATTTAGCTGTTAGTCCATGAACAATGTGAATATTCAATAAGTCACATATAAATTGGAGAAAAGGAGTGACTAAGAAAAGAAGTAGATTTGCACCAATGTGAATTTTAAATTTGGGCAACTCATCCATCCTTAAATGTAATAATGATCTTCCCTGGAGGGGAGTTCACAACTGAAGCAGAGAAAGTTGTCTAGGGATACTTGGTTTTAAATTCTTTCTCTGCTGATATTTGCTGTGATCTAGTCTATTCTCCAAAGGTAGTTCTTTTTTTTTCTTCTCCCTCTGTACATGTGGTTTTAGTATTTTGTTAGGATGAACCAGATGAAGTTGCCATATTTGACAACTTTTGACCTACAAAAATAATATCATATATCATAACCTCATAATTTATCAGGAACAGTGTTGCATATTATAATATGTATATTTCTAAACTAATTTCATTTGGATCTAAATTCTTACAGGAGTATCATTTTAAGTTGCATTAGATTTTTTTTTTTAATTTATTTGTGTTTTTAGCATCCAGGTAACTGATCAGGTAGATTTATTATATCACTGGGAGAAAGGGGGAATTTACCTAAGTGCTTTTGCTTCTTCAGTTATAAAAAGATTACTTAAAGTAATTATTGAATAAATAACTAAAGAAAGAAGTTGAAACTTAAGTTTTATACATAGATGGAAAACTAAAATCCTACAAAAACGTTCGTATTGTTTGTACCTTATGATAATATTCAAAAATGCAGATCATATTCAGTCTTAATAATCTGAGCTCAATCAACACACAAGAGAATCCTTGGCAGTAAGTTTTGATTGAATGACCTGTTCATTCTTTCATTCATCCATTCATCTATTCATCCAGTTAACATTTGCTGAGTGCCTACCTCATGTCTGACACCATTCTATCAAATAGGTTTACACTCATGTAAAAGACAGGGATCTTTCCTTCTCTCGCTAAATTCACATTCTGTTTCAACCATACTGAGGAGAGTGAAAATGGCCTAAGCATTCATACAGTTGCCTGAGGAATGGTCTATTGGCTGTTATTGCAAGTTAGCTATGGTATATCTTACACACAAGACTAACTGGAAAAATAGTTCTAAGAAACATATTGAACTTGATAATAATATACTTTCAGACAATCTGGATGCTGTAATTTGACATACATGGAATAATTTGGGGAACTAAAATTTCTTTAATATTATTACTTGCACCATGACTCTATATTTATATCCTGAGCCATGTATCCTAAAAGAACTCCAGTTATTCCCACTTCCAATGGATAAAAGGAAATTGATTCTCTGGTTCAGTGATTCTCAACCAGCAATAATTTTGCCCTACTCCCTGCTTCCTCCTTTCCCCCACCTCCTACTATCCAGGAAACTTTGGCAGTGTCTGAAGACATATTTGGTTGCTGCTACTGTTATGTGGGGGACAGAGGCCAAGGATGCTACTAAACATCCCACAATGCGCAGTGCAGCAACCCTTCCCCACCAAAAAAGAAACCTAAAGACTTTCCTGCGCAAACTGTCAATACAGATCAGATTCAGTCGTAATCGTCTGGCTCAGTCAAACCAAGGTTGCTGAGGTTGAAAAACTCCATTCTTACTAATAAAAAAACCACTTTTTTCCACATCTTATTTTTGTTTCCTTACCTCATTTTAAAAATTTAAGTCCATACGTATATCCAACCATTCGTTTATTTACCTTCCTCCAAAAACCATTGTTAAAACATGGGGGATACAAAGATACATAAAGTAGAATATCTGTTCTCTAATTTGTATCTGATTGCAAGAAGCTACCTTATATCTAACTGGAGAATAATTCTTTAGCTTTCTAGAAATGATGAGTGACTGATTAAAACATTCCTTTGGGTGGCAATACCAGGACACCTTTTGTGCATTCTGCTCATCATTCCAATTCTCTCTGCCTCCAGTCGAGTGCCATTTTGCATGGTAGAAGTCTGGTTCTCAATTCTTCCGAAGGTAAAAATGCAGTTCTATTGTTCTAATTGCATCAAAGGCAGAACTGCGTGGGGGTGAGAAGGACAGGAAAATACACCCCTTTGTAATCAGAATGTGGGGGAGATGTTTGGCTTAATAACAGGTTACAAAATAGATTTCTTAATCTAAAATGATAAAGTCTCCCGAAGAGGGGAATGCTGGTACTGTGGCTCGTGAGCAAAGAGGGCAATATTTTTTTGCATTGTGTATCCTGGGATAGATGGAACAAGTAACCCTTTCTGTCTCTCACTGATCACATTTACACTTTGACAGTACACAGATGCTCCTTATATGCACCAAAAATGGCCATGAATCAATTCAGGAAGAGAAAATAATATCAGAATAGTGTAAAAAATCAAATACACAGGTGTTCTTTGACTGCACTTGACAGAAAATAAGAGACACAGAAAAGCTAAATATGAACAAAAAGTGTTTTTTTTCATCATCAGTCACTACTGCATATACTCTACACATGTACAACACATATGTATGTATTTTTCTGCATTACTCAGAAACACCCACATAATGAAGAGGTGCCCTGCCTGTCTTTTCTTTAAAGAGCTCATTAAGTGGTTCACAATCAAGCAGTGCGCTCTTTGCTCTTATCCTCAATTTTCCTGATGATTCACCTAGAATATGGCTATCTATCTAGAAATAGCTAAAATTAACTGAACAATTTAGAAAACCCACTGAGCTCAAGTTGCACAGGGCAGACGGAAAGCGGGGAGGAAGATGGGTGACTCGGGGTTCTGAATGGGGTTTTAAACCTCCTCAGTTTACGGAGGAGGCACTGTTCTCTTGGATCCTTGCAAAATGCTTTTCTGGAATCTCATTGCTCCACCGTCGGGGAGGCCAGAGGCAGGGGTGGTGTTTCGGGAGAGAGTCAGGACGAGAAGCCTGATTTCCCACTCTGGCTTTCTGGTGTTCAGAAACTCAAGGGAGCATCTCAGTGATGCAGGGGCTGCTACATCATTTGTGCCAGTGCAGTCACCCTGCAGTCTCTCCAGGATGCCCACTCCTAGGCTGACCAGATCCTCGCCCAAATCCGCCCAAATGTCTGAAGGAGGTACTTAGAGTCATTGCTTGGAGGGTGGAAAGATCCAGTGAATCCTCCCCCTCACACACGGGAATCCTCCAGGCTGGGGATTAATGCAGGCAGGGGCCCTTGTCTCTCTGAGCTCCCACCACCAGCCTGGTTCTAGCCATTGTCTGCTACCTGGAGGACCGCAGTGGCTCCTAACAAGTGTCCTTGCCTCTGCCCTTTATCCTATGAACTATTCTCAACACAGCATTTAGAGCAGCCCTTTAAAAATGTATGTCAGATCAGGTCACCCCTAGGCTGCAAACCCTGCAATGGACCCTACTTCACTAGGAAGTGTCAGATCCTTGCAATGGTGCACAAGGATGCCGGAGACCTGGTTCCCCAACATGTCTATAATTTCTCCCCTCCCCACTACTCCCCGCCCTCTCCCTTACCTCCCTCCACTCTCCTCAAGACCTCTTGACTTTTCTTGGAACTCCCAGGAGCCCCCTGCCTCAGGGCCTTTGCTCAAGCTTTTGCCTCTGCCTATGACACTGCTGTCCCAGATATCTTCTTATTCGATTCTCTTTCTTCCTTCAAGTTCTTGTTCCTATCTCACCTTCTCACCACCCTGGCCACTTATTTAAAATAGCAACCTTAGTATCACCTTCTTAACCTCTTCTTTGTGCTCTACTTTTTCCACCACAAATACTTAGTTCTTTCTTAAGATAATGTAATTGACTGTTTTCTTACATTTCTAGTGTGTTGCCTCTCTCCCCCATTAGAATGTGAACGCCATAAACATCATATTCATTGGTATATCTGAGACTCCTGAGGACCTTGCCTGGCACTTGGTAGGCAGTCAGTAGATCTTTGTAGGATAGATTAATATGCTTAGCTATCAGAAAAACTCCAGTGAGCGCTGAAGATTGATGAATGAAAAAGTCAGAGACTTGCTAAATATATTACTCTCTGTAAATCTCCTTGGGGGAGGGGGGTGTCCACTAAGCTGCAAGAAATTAATCTGAAAGCTAAAGAAAGTGCATATTTTTATCTAACTCTTTTGCATTCAGTGCAAGCACATTCATCAAATAAAATGGTTATAACCTTCGCATGTGCTTAGCATTTACCAATGTACAATTTCATGCAGTTGAAACTCCCCGACAATATTGTTTGCTGGACATTATCATCCTTATTTAGTTCATAAAAAATGAAACTCAGAAGTCTAAAGTGGCTTTCTCAGATTTTCACAAAATTAGTAAACTGGGGAGCCGAGTATTAATCACAGACCTTCTCATTCTGTTGAAGATGTTTCTTAGCTTAGCTGTAGGACATGGAGAAATATCACAAATAGCACCAAATATGATAATTAAATATTGAAATAAATTTAAATTTTCATATCAGTAGCTTGAGAGGCTTTATATCAAATTTTAACAGAATATTTATCTACCTATCATTTTCTCTATCTGTATACACATATATAGATTTATCAAGTACTTGCTTTGTGCCAGGCATGATGTTAAGTGCTGTGAAGATATTTCTCATTTTCATCCTTTCCCAAACCCTGGAATGGAGGTGTCCCATTTTGCAGATGGAGGAACTGAGCACAGAGATGTTTAATACTTCGTCCCAGGCTGACAGCGGGGCGAGCCCCAGAGCAAGCCAGAGAAGTCTAACGGCACAGCGTGTCTAACCTTCGCAGCACACATTTTCTTCCTCAGTGATCATAGGTTGGATTTTCCCAATCAGATATTATTAAGGGAGAAACAAATCATTTCTGAACTACTTTGCTTCTTCACTCCTGCGTATTACAGTGCCTCTTACCCGTGTTCTGCTATGAGCCTGGGAGCTGAGCAGTCTGCTGGCCCGGAGGGTGATGATGCCCTCTGCAGAGAGACTGGGGACGCCACCTGGACAGTGCTCCTTTTTGCCTTTGGAGCCCACAGCTGACATAAGTGTACAGTCTTCAAACACATGCCTCAGCGGCTCTCCAGACAGGCCACTGCCTGCTCGGTTCTGGAGGCCAAGCCCAGCACACCAGCATTACATCTTACGTGATGCATGTTTTCATAGTAACTGTCTTATTTTAAAGCATGGTTAAAAGTTCTTCGTTGGTTAAAATCTTTTCTGCTCTTTGCCACCATCGTTTTAATCTGAGTGGTATGGACTGGGAAGCTGTGGAGAGACCAAGCTAAAATTTCAAGTTCAATTTGCAGATATGGACATGTGAAGAGAGGGTCAATCCACACGTCCATAAGCTCACTTTAACTGTGTTCCAGAAATGCTCTAAAGCTGACCAGAATTTCATTATGCAAGATCCAAGCTTCTTTGCCCCTAGAAGAGCTGAAAATACTTTTCATGACTTCTCTTTGCTAGCCTTTTATTTCCACTAGAGAAAACAGAAAACAAAGGAAAATAATAATTTTATTTTCAAGAGATCAAAATAGTACATGTTTCTGGGGGCTTTTTTATTAATTTATAATATAGGCATTCTGCATTTATTTAGATTTAATAACAAGCACCAAAGAAGTTTCTTTTATTTAGAGTAATGAAATAGTAAGCAAGTGAGATAAGATTAACCTAATAATTAGTCTAAAACTAGTACAAACCTATTCCCTGAAGTGATTACCAGAATAGTTTCTTTTTTAATGCTGTCTGAGTTTTAATGGACTACTCCTCTAAATTCCTATTTTGATTTCTGTTAAACACTGGTCATTTATTCATTGATTTGTTTAACAAATACTCATTGAACATCACTCATGTGCCAGAAACTGTGCGAGGCATCAGAGGTATAGGTAAGTTCAGTCCAGTTCCTACCCTGAAGGTACTCAGAGTCTGATGGTAAAACAATTGCCTTAGCAAGTAATTATGCTATAATGGCATAACCATAGCGATGGAAATAGTTACACAAGACCCTGTGCCTTGCAGGTTTGTTTTAAACCACACAGTTTCTTCTGTGTAAGTAAGCAAAGCAGAAATAGAAACCGGCACACTAGACACTGTGTGAAAAACTTTACCAAAGTGTGACTGTTGACCAAAGTATGTAAAGTGCATATAATGTTTACCAAAATATCCGAAGTATACAATGCATGCATAGTAATCTCAATAACAAAAGAAAAACTAATATTACAACTTTAAAAGAGCATCAAATCATTCCATACAGGGTATGGAACTTTCTTCTCCTAGCCATACTTAAAAAATTAGCACTTTATGTAATGTACATTGTTATTTTTTTATTTCTTGAGATCAAATTCTAATCAATTTTGCATCTCTAGTTCTTCTGAATCATAATAGATTTTTTTGTCTCCTTCTTCCTGGCTGTCTATATATCTTAAAAGTTGTATCTATACTTATTTATTCAGAATGTAGGTTTGTTTTTGTCTGTCAGATTTTTGGTGCTCAAATATTATTTTCATGAATGTTTTTTACTGTCACTGATCAGCAAACAAATCAAATCCTAAATCTGCAGAGTACCAGGCTAGGCCTAGCTCCTCTTGCCCTTAGCTATGGCACATCGGTGTCCTCCAGTGGGGGTGGACAGAGAGGCAAGGTGCAGGAACCTAAGTTCCTGTAGTTCTTCATTTTACTTATGGAGTCTGCTGGGGGCATGGAAAGGGAAGAGATTTTGGATCTTGGCAAGTCCTTGGCCAGGGTGCGACCCCACCTGGATTTGCTTGGGGAGTGTCCTTGACCTACGCATACCTTCTTTAGATGGACACAGTCAGTACACAGGTCTGCTTTTCCTCACATAGTTAAGCAGGGACTTGAAATTTCCATGCTCCTTGGAGGAGAGGAGGTGCGACTGATGTCAAAGGGGGGTGGGCAGGGGACAACAAACTGGGGGTGGGCAGAGGGCCCGGAGAGAAAGACAGGCACGGAAAATGAATGACAGTAGGTTCGATAAAAGACTTTAAAGAACAGAGATATCATTAATGCCCACTTGGTAGTTCGGGGCCATTCTGTAGTGTAACTGCCTCCGGTCCCCACATGCCGTCAATAAACCCCCGAGACATAAGGCGGCCTTGTCTTCGAGGTTTAGGAAACATAAAAGTGAAAGGATCTGTAATGCACATTAAAGTCATCTAGGGGCAAAAGGAGACCAGCCACAGGCACAGAAATGCAGGAGAGACTCAGGCTTCTCGGAAAAAGAAATGTGAAGCAAGGACAGATGGGAGACCTTCTGGAGTTGGCGCCTCTTTGTGTATCTGCGAGTGCACGAGTGCACGAGTGTGCACGCTCAGGTGTGCTTCCGAAGGTAGTGGAAGATGTTGGATTTCTCGCTCTATGGGGACTAGAACCTCAAATATCATGATTTAAAACTGCAGAATTAAGTGAACCTATAATTCTAAAAGACTTGGGGGTTTCCGTGCTCCCTCAGTGATAGCTGGAGGGCACTGAGTGGCCCGCGTGCCATTCAGGTACAAGCTCTGCTTTTGGGCTCCCTTAATCCACTTAATTGTTCTATCATGTGTCGCTTTATCCGTCAGTAGTTCAGGTCCTGTTGAATCAGCTCTGAAAACTTGGCTTTATTTTTCTAGTATTTCTCAAGTGGCAGAAACTTGCTTTAATCTTCGGCTTTAATTCAGTGATACCATGACCCACCTGGCACCTGTGGACTCATTTTTCCTCAATGACTGATATACCAGGTTCTATACTAGACATGTGCACCTCCATTAACAAATGCCAGAAATATCTGGGCAGATAAAGCAGAATCTCATTATAAAGAATGCAGAGTATTTAAATGTATTATTAAAACTCTTAAAAAAGTCTTTAACTAAAACTTACATCATATATTAAGGTTATTGGAAATATTAAAACAAGTGAATTGCTAGTGTGCAAAACTCTTTTCTTTCTATGGCACTGGGACTTCTGGGAGGGGAGCTGAGCACTAAGAAATAGTTTTTCCTCATTTGCTCCTGGGCAAATATGCCGCGTGTGTCTCTGTGGCCTCTGTGCTTCAGCCGTTCTCTACTGTTTACATTTCCCCCTTCAGCTGATTAGCAGGAGAAACAGATAGAAAGCCTCTGAATAAATATTTCTGACATAAGCAGGACAGACTTAGAAGGACTGAGTGAAATCAAAACTTCTAAGGGCTCTCATAGCTAAAATTTCTTCAGAAGCATCATCATTGATGTTGAATATACCACTTCACTCTGGGATCTACGGCACATGAAAATTTGTGTTCACTGTTATGTAAATTCCACCTGTCTCTTTATAAGCTGTGTGGAAGAAACCAGCACAGACCAAGACAGAATAAATATCTGTAGAACGTATTCACCTTTCTTTCCAGTTGACTTCCAGAGGTCAACACAAGGTAGCAAGCAATACACCCTAGCTCTCAGTTCCCAAAGAAGCAAGCTGGGGGACACTACATAAAGGGTAGGCTAAGTGATTTCTGGGTGGAATGGCAGTGTTCTCTCTTAGAGAGAAGCTTGTTGGTGGCAGCAAGTGACGGTGGGGAAGGTGGGTGGGAGGGAAGAGTCAGCGAAGGGTGAGCAGAATATAGTCATGTGGTCAGCGAGAACTAGAAGAAGTGGCAGATTTGGACTTGACACATGTTTTGAGTTGGTTCTACATGAGTGCTATTTATAAGCTGAGCCCCATCCACATGCCGAAAGTAAGGGAAACTGAATTAGAGGCAGAAAGGGTGAGTAGAGATAAGTGGAGGAGTAAACATGCTAAAGTAGATCTTAATAACTCAGTGGGATAATATGGTGATATCTCTAAATTCATAGGTCTTTCAGTTAGGAAGCTTTAGCTCTGGAAGATGGAAGACCCAATTTGAAATGGCTAAAGCACAGTAGAGGTTGTTGGGTTCCTTCACTGGAGTCCAAAGGTGAACTGGGCTTCAGGACGGAGTAGCTTAGCAACTGCAGCTCCCTTACCTCTCCTGGAGTCAAATTCTTCCTTGGGCTGGGAATACAATGGCAGCAGCTGATCTGGGACGGCACTTTCTTAGAAGCCTCTTGTTTACTCTCACTGGCCCACGCTGGGTCACATGCACACTCACAAACTGATCATTGGCACAAGAGGTGCTCCTCCCTCTCTGTAGACAATGGGCCCATCTCTAAACCTGGGGCTGGGTTAGCTGGAGGCCTCACCAGACTGATGAGAACTCTACCAGCTCTCTAACCCTGGGCTATTTTTCCACTTCTGGAAATAGAGTTATATTTGAGAATATTTTATAGCAAAGCTCTTTCTATTGTAAAGGATTTGTTTAGAAATAAATATTTCCTTCTCATAGGGAACTTTATTGTTTTTTTTTTTATGGAAATTCTGTTACTCCCTTTAGAAAACTGTTAACTCAGGAAAGTATAAAGAAGAAAATAAACATTAGATACATTTTCTTGCCATTATGAATATTCGGAAAAGCTCTTGCTTCTCTATTTTCTGTGTGTTTGTTTATCCCGTAGTCTATTGGGTTTTAATGATAGAAACCCATTTCAAACTGATTTAAACAAAAATGAGAATTTATGGCAAGTACACTGGGGACATTCTGGGGAGCCACAAGGGCAGCAGAGCCACACGTGGGGCCAACCCTGGAGACGGGAAGCAGGCGGAAGCCTAGTGAGTGGGCTTCTCCCTGCTCTCTCTGTAGCCCGGCTTTCTTTGCTTTGGCATATAATGGTCAAACATGGTTGCCCCCTAGGACCCAATGCTGCATCGTATTTTTTCTCCCACTTATTAAGAACAAGCCCAGGTTCTTGAAGAAGACAGTCAGTTTTCCTGAGCTTGTGCCAAGAGTTCAGTCAGCTGGTCCCATCGGTGGTGATGAGGGAGCACTCAAATCGAATGACATGGTGCTGAGGGCTGTGTGTGTGGGTTCTGCATCATTTGTCAGGGAAAAAGAAAAGGTGCCCCCGGACAGATGCCCTCCAAAGTTTACTACTACACTACTCCTGCTGCTACCACAGAGACACATAGAACATACCTACAAAAATGTATAAATGTCATTAAGATCATCCCAAACATGAAGCTTTTTAACCAGCCTTAAAAAAAGAAAAAGAGCTCTCAAGTATTCTAGCATCTAGCATGACCATCTCGTCTATTATAATTGCTTCCAAAATACCATCTTCGGTGGCTGTTTAATATCCCCACTAATGGATGTACCAATTTAGAGGTACCGTAACTCGGTTGGAGAATGAATGTTTAAATCTTTCCCAATTTTTTGTCATTATAAATAATGCTTCGGTGGACATTTTTGTAAAGTGATTCTTTCCTTCATATTGGATTACTCCCAGGTATGGAGTCTTAATAGTGTAATACTGAGGGGGAAAGGGACTTATTAAAACTTCATACACATTGCCAAATTGTTTTCCAGGAAGGTTGTACTAAATTACATTTACTGCAGCAATGTCTGAAAGTTCTCATTTTGTGCAATGTATATTTGATAATATGATATTTAATTATCTGGAGAGAATCTCTTCAATGAATCAGATCGTCACATCAAAACAATTTTACAGGTGCTCTAGGGTTAATTCCATTATTGAAGCAGAATTCCCAGACACAACCTTCTTTCTGCATCCTGCCCAGAAGTTAGGAGTTCTGTGTTGGGCACCACCCTTCCATCCTTAGAACAAGGTGTCACGAGTGGGAGGAAGGAAGGCTCCTGTGTTCTGACATGTGCACCTGGAGAGTGAAGACCAGGCTCTGAGTCTTCAGTGAAGGACAGGTCAGCTTTAGAGTGAATTCTCCCACACCAGCCATCAATCATGAGGAAGTCAAAGGTGGAAGCCAAAGAGGAGGAGGACACGCGAGCGTGGAAGGAGACAGAGTCAAGTCTCAGTGTCTGAAGGGTCAGGGAGGGCAGGGGTGTGGGCTGAGCTTCTCTGAATTCCTGGCTCCTCTGCTCCACCCACGGAGATAGCCTGGAGCCCTGGGATTCAAAGTTTTTTTTTTTTTTTTAAGAAACAAGAAATATAGATTTTTATTGAACTCTGAATTTTTAAATATTGTCTCAATTAAATTAAATATATATATATATATATATTAGATAACAAGTCTGGGGTCTATATTTAGACACAAGTTTGTGAACTCTGACCAAGCGTGATAAAAAAGCTAAAGTGGTCATTTCTGTGGTTTTCAGGACCACAGACGCAGTATAGCTGGAAACATTTAGAAGTTTCCAGAAGGGGCAGCTGAAAGTCAAGCAAATATGAAGTTGGTTGGAAGTTTCAAATGGGAAAAGCTCTTGTCCATAAGTAGCAAGAACCTGTGAAGGACAAAAAATGGGTGGAGAAACTCTGTTTTGTGATGGAGCAGGTAACTCTGCCTCGGCTGCGGCCACCTTGCACCGCCAGGACGGTGTGCATCGTCACGTTCCTGTGCAGAGAGCCCATCCCTTGTAAGTGAATGAGCATCTGAAATCGTATGCCCAGGTAATTAGTTTCTGACTAGCACCAGCCTGCCTGGATTCTGACTGTTTTATAGTGTATCACTTCAGCATGTAGGCCAGTTCCAGATAAGACATCAGTTTGTGATGTTTGGGTCTAAAAATAGAACCACAGCATAGTGGTGCCTTTTAGATTGGATTTCCTTTTTCCTTGCTGTCAGCCAAGTCTGTGGGATCATCATAAATCTGATTATGAAAACAAGGGCCTGGGTTTAAGAAGGGAAACTGACTTTGTTTTGGAAATCGGTGGACGTGCTGTTCTGACTGGCTTTCTCTCCTTGGTAAACATCAGCTACCCCATTTATCATCTCAGCAATGCCATGAGTTCCATGTGAAACCCTAGGTGTCACAGCTGTCCAGGGGTCTTTCACTGTGGATTCGTTGGCTAACCGCGGGAGCAAAGCCCTCCTGGCCTGGCCTGCCACAGCACCACCCCCAGTGAACACACACTCTAGTCTGCCCAGGGGGGGCTGCAGTCTGTCCCCGAATGGAGTGGAAGGGTCACCCCAGAGCTCAGACCTGTTTGGAAGCCCTTCCTGAGGGTATGCACACACACTTCAAGCCACCACCTTCCTGCTCCTCTTGTGTAGCTGTGGTTTAGCAGAGCAGCCAACACACAGACTTTCCAAAGAGACCCATAATTAGAGATTCACAGACCAGCCCTTGGTGTGGGAGCTACTGCTTGCCTCTCGCAATGTTTCATGCTGTGTGGGTTTGGATATGGGGGACCAGAGTTTCGTCTGCAGGCTAAATAAGATGCGCGATACGTATGCCAGGATTTACGTGGTCCAGAATTAGATGCCTGGACGAGTTCTAAGAAAAACCCCACCGTGAGAGTGGTTTAAGGTTGAGAGCCCTCATTTATTCTCTAGGCATAAAGGATCCCATCGCCAAAATCTACCTTGAGGGCCTTAGCCTCTAACCTCTCAGATGACCACCACTGGTCATAGAAGAATTCTTAATGAGTAGGATACTCAGTGGGATACTACAAATCACAGAAACGGTGAATGTTTATTGAGCACTTTCTGTGTTCCAAGGGAGGGTGCTTTATGTTCACTTTCTCTTTTAGCTTTCACACGGACCCAAGGAGCACAGCATAATCGTTAAGTGCGAGGCTGTGTGTCTGGTGCTGTGGCTCTCTCCACCTGCAAGAACCTGACAAAAGCTGCTGTGTAGCTTGGTGATGCAAGCAAGATGATACTCTTGGGAATGAAGCTTCTTTGGTTTCACACAACATTAAAGCACAAATGACTTTATTTTCTTGATAGGAGCAAGGAAAAAAGTAAACTTGCTTTTGATGACCAAAAAGGAGTTTTTGGTCTCATGGAGAGATTATAATTTCTAAAGGAAAAGACCAAAATACTTATTAAACTGCGTGCAGTCCAAATATGGAAAAAAAAAATCTTAGTGGCCCCTGCCATTGCTGTCCACAAATCCGGAGTGTGGGCCTTTTTGGAGGGGACTACCCAGGAATGAGACTTCTGGGGTGTCCTGAAAACTCTCTGCCCTTGAAGAGAGCCTGGAGTTGAACTGTCTTAGAGCGAGAGTGCAGAACACTGTCGCCCACACTGTCCCGTGTGGCTGTGCGGTCAGTGCCCCCTCTGGGCAGTTAGATTCTCTTGATTCCATTACAGATTGTGTAGCTCATCCCAGGCAAACTTCTCATCACAAAAATGGCCAGATGGGGAAGTGGAATGGTGGCGGGGGGGGGGGGG